>JAQGAV010000917.1:0-25453 GCA_034691345.1 Phasmarhabditis papillosa | reverse complement strand
CGGACGGAATGAAACCCGAGATTTCTTACTTTCAAAAAAAAATTTGAAAATCGACTTCCCGCGCAAGTGCGGGCCGGGCCGGGCCGGGCCGAGAAAATTTTCACCTGCGGGCCGGCCCGGGCCGGCCCGTAGCACCCCTGATATTCGCAAACGTACATTTAAGGAAACAATCTGATTTATTAAAAATGAAAACAATAACAATGATAATCAACAAAAACAGATAACAAAATAAACAATGACAATATATTACTATTATTATGAGTTATTATCCCTCACCTTGTAGAATGACAAGTTTGCGCAGTCTTCAAAAACAGTTTCATTGTCCCCAGCGAACATGGCACATTGCGTTTCTATGGGGATCTGAAAAAACAAAAAACAAAGGTTTAACAGAGTGCAAAGAATGCTGAAATTCAAATGCTACAAATTGTAATTTGGTAGAACTGGAAGTGTGACATGGTTATCTAGCTAACCAAGAAATAGGAATAAAATCATTGAAACAAATATTATGTTTCGTCTTCCGAAAATCACACAATTAGCCAAGAACCATGAAGTTGTGACGAAGCCTACCTTTTCCAGCCAATCCTCCAGTTTAAATGGCAGCTCCAGATGATTGATGATCTCTGCCATATCAGGGTTGTGGATAATCAAACAACCCGGCTTTAAATTGTCGTGGATCACAGTCCAACAAGAGGCCTAAATTTATATAATTGCTAAATAGAAAACACCATATTATATTGCAAGCAGCTTATTGAATAGACGTGCAATACACGTTCTGAAGCGGTACCATGATCGTGAAAATACGTATTTTGGTGAAAGGAATTAGTACTATGAATGCATTCGAATATTTCATCAATCGATTGAATACATATGCAGTATCATTTCAGCTACAAATTGTAAAACGTCAGTGACACGCGAAAAAAGAAGAACGTCAAACATATCAACACCATCCAGCAAAAGAAAACAAGAAATTTACCTGTTCATCCATAGAAAGAAAGAAGCTGAACACATTGTTCATGACGACCAAATCGGCCTTCTTCAGCACTTCCGGTTGATTACGAACATCGGAAGCAACCACATCGATGTTCTAGAAAGTAGAGTAATTATTAACAGGAATGTTTACAAAATACCTCGAGAGAAAATTCGCCAATGATATTCTTCTGCAATTTACAGAGATCTTCATTCAGTTCGACGCCGGTAACATGGCATTTGCCTAACCTGAAAGTAATGCGAATTGATATACAATTGAAAAAATACATTTAAAAAAAAATTAATTACACTACAAGCATGTATATAGGATATAGGTAAATGTGGCACAACAAACAAGTGTAGCACAGTATTCCCTGTTGATGTTCTACGAAGTAATTTCAAAACAAAGGCACATCCACAAATATTTCACAAGAGCAGAACTGGGCTAAATGTACGCTAGGAAACGTATGCGATCGACCAGTTTGTTATAAAACCATTAAATAATTCAGCGGCTTAGAAGCCAGCTGACATGCACACATTTCCTGGATGCTATCTTCACTTTTGCAGAAAATGTAACACTTTGCGTATGCCTGCAGCACGTAGCCCAGGCCTGCACAAGAGTAATTCCTCATAAACAGTTCAAACATCATGTTCGAGTCATCGTTCAGCATTTAACGTATATGATGCTTACTAATGCATTTTCCTTTCAGGTAAAAGACGAATTCGCTAGTCACACAACTAATAAAAAAACTAACCCGTAGAGACTCGCAGCATAGACAACTGATCCCAGTCGGGATCCGATGTCGACGATTTCAAATCCTTCAATCTGCACCTTGAGCGGTACCAATTGTGTGAACATGAACTCGAGCTAAATTAGGAAATAAGTTTAGTATCACCAATCGACAAACCTGTACGGGAGCAAGACTGTGGCTGATGAAGGTGAGCGCCTTAGTGTCCTTTGAACCGCACTGGTTGCAGTAACTCCTGAAATACAACTAAATTAAACTATCAATGGAAGACATATCGGAATATCAATGGAATATTAGACTTATCGGAAGAATAACATTTACACGAATAACAGGATAAATTTACAAGCTAGTGAGGGCTGCGAAAATAGAAAAATGAAGCGCTTTTTTAAAGCATCCAAGAACAGCACTCAATCCGCTTAGCACCATATCCAAACTTTAATGTGCACAAAAACAATTTGAAGATGGTATCTCAAGGTAGTCCAAGTATTTAAATAGCTCTGAATTGATATTCACAACGATTCTTTGAAACATGGAGATAATTTCATGAGCCTAGCCAAAGGAGCTGCATTCTGCAACTTACATAGGCATGTATAGCACTGAAGTGAAAAACAATCCACAAACACAAGGTGATGAATTTAACGACCTCACTGCTAATCATAACCACATTTACAAAATCTCGCCTTCACCAGCTTCAAACGTGAACAAAACCTCTAGCTATTAGAACCCAAGCTACACTACGCAAACTACGCAAACTAAGCACATTTGCTATGGAGCCTTTACTACATACTGAGTCGTTCGAATAATATTCACCTAGTTAGCTTCCCATCAGTTACTAACTCCTCGACGTCATCATCATCATACAAGAAACAGTCGACATGAACCTAGATACTAATTTATTGGATATCTCTCGTTTCTCTTCTTACTGTATTCTTCTGATTGCAATCCGAATCGTATCCAGCCGATGGCCAAAGAATACTCTCCGAAGAGAATGTACCCCCGGATGGGACTCGCTCCCTCAGATGCATGGAGATCTCGGCTATCTTCTCGGAGGCATCCCGGATAAACTTCGGCTTCTGTTGTTCTCTTTCGACTGAGAACGAATCTCCAACCCATTTCAGGAATGGGGCAACATCCTTCGGCCGGATTCTGAACAAATAACATGAAGTTGTAAAAACTTGAAAGAGCTACCCAGCCAAGAAATCGTTGAACTTCGCTTGGGCGTCCTTCAGCGACAACTTTTGCATATCCTTAACATGATCTTAATAAAATTCCTCAAATTGTATACATAGATTCCCATAAGACTAATCAACTTCCAATTTCATGACATAATAACAAGAATATAACAATTTATTTGTAAGTTACACCGTAAAGCAAAAAACAAAAAAATAATCTTAGCCAAACAAATATACACTAATAACAATAAATAAAAAAGTTACATAAATACAATATAAAAATTTGCCATCTACTCTTGTTTGAGAGGCGTAATCTTCCGTGCTCCATACACCTTCTCTGTCGAGGACCAAGCTGACCACATGAACGGGACGATGCTGGCCAGAGCAAGTACAATGCCACCTAAAGTAAATGTAACTTATATGTGATAAAGATCTGCGGTATGAATGAGACTGTGGCTGAATTTGTATGATGAAACAATAATTTAGCTAAATAACAAGATACCAGAAGTCTGGAACAAAAATATTTCATGTGAAGCTCTTAAGATCAAATTTCAGATCGTAACGGGAACGATCAATCTAGTAGAAGTTGGTAACAAGGAGAGGGCTTCATTCAACGAAATGATAGCTCGCAAATTTTGAGAAACTAACCGAGGACATCAGTAGGATGATGCCAGCAGTCCGTCATCCTAGTGACTGCAGTGAATATAGTCCACGGAGTGATCAGCAACATGGCGATATTGCGAACCTGTGCAATTTGTGGAATTCGAGTTGCCCGAGCCATTCTATAAAAACAAAAAATGAATAGGTAATAAAACGATCGGAACATACCTAGTGAGATAAATGGCATAGAATAGCAATGCCAGAACGGCAGCAGCGGTGTGTCCTGAGGGAAACGACGTCCTCGCAGTTCGAACACGATGGGCATTGGGATTGAGGCAGAACGTCTCGGAAGCTTAACGGAAAACATTTATAAGAGAACAAATTGCATAGGCGTTATAGGAGTAGCTGTATTTCCCCCTAACAATAAGCAGGGATATCAATCTCCTTTTACCGAGTAAGCAAGCATGTTGGTCTCAAACTATTCAAACTACAATGATTGTAAAATTGAAAAAATAGTTTTTAATGCAGTCGCAACGAATTGCATTGTGTCGGACATTGGTAGCGGCTGTATTACCTGGTATAACGGCATTGGGATCCGTATTGCAATCCATTTTTGTCCAGTCTGGTTCGCAGACGGCAACAAAATGAGGCCGGAGACGACCAAAATAACACTAAAACGTATACTCATCCAGAAATTCACCCGATGCTTGACATACCTTTAAGAATTCCATAGAAAATGTGCACAGTGCGAAGATCAGCAGGTACTTCATGTAGACCATTGTTGTTGTGGTGAAGAACTTCGCTAGTCGATCTTCACCCTGAAATTATAGCGAGTTAGATGTTTATTTAGGAAATTAAGTCTTACCTTGGAATGTTTGAACAGTAGAGCTTCGACGATGAAAATGATAAAGAACGGCGATCCGAGTGAAACGAGAAGGAGGTGTTTCATGCCGACTGTGTTCTCCTTGAACGGCTTCTGGATGGCGACATCGGAGCAATGGAAATCGGATGGATACGGAGAGACGGCAGTCCTGGAAATATATAAATAATTCTGGCATAACTAGAAGCAATGTGCTGATTTGCAGCAGGAATTGAATATAAGTCTTTCCGTTATTTCGAAAGCGCCGTCAAATTTGTATTGCATATCAAACACGATACCCGGGAGCTACAACTAGCAAAAACAAACCCCGGTGCCTGCTAAAGATGAATATCATATATTAAATAAACTTACTTTACAAAGAAATAGAAGAGGGCGATTGAGACGGCCAGTGTTATGACAATGTCCAATGTCATATACACTAGGCCCTTTAGGACAATCCTTTTGGTTTCTTGTCCACTGTTCAGCTGACCGAGGCGGCCGCTAAACGTTACCCGTTTTAGAACCATCTGAAATTAGAGAGCATGAGAAATATTCAATGAAAAGTATGAACGAAATAAGAAATGCATAATCAAGCGAATAACATCTGATCTGCAGAAAACGGACCGATCTATCAATTTTGAAAGGGAAACAAGGAAATTTGACGAATTTTAATCAAGCTAGTTTAGTTCATTGATATGCGAAATGTACACGTTATCAAAGCAGAAACCAGAGAAAGTTATCATTTTTGGAGATTTGATAGGTTTTGGTGAATTAAGGTAACGGCGAAAATATTTAAGTGCACGGCGTTTCACAATTCAAAACCCTAAAGTTCACGTGAAATTCACATTTTTTTACCCATTTTCAATAATTTTATAAGATATCTATATTACATAATAATCTATAATCTTTCAGGGTTATAATGGCGGTAAGACTGCAGGAATATTCCCCAGTCTTCACTGCCCTCGTCGATGGCTCAATTTGGGCGGATATCGGCAAGTTCTCAGATGAACATCTGAAACCTTTTCTACCGCTTCTGGTGTCTGTATCCTTCTTTGGCGATGCCACTTCCTCATCAGCTGCAAGTGTTTGATTTATGAAATCGTATACAAATAAATTCCAGGATGCTCTTCTATCAAAGATTTGCGGTATGCCAGAAGGAAACAGAGTGCTTCGTCTCCTCTCGACCGATTTCCACCAGCTGCAGAAGGATTTCATGAAGGTTGATGCGGAAAACACCAAGTTCGCTCTAGCAGATGATATCAACAAGATGAAATTTTTGCTAAGATTGTTATGCAAAGGTTTGTTGTTTGTTCAGCAGATACCAGCTAGTCGAATCCCAATGATATCAAGGGCAAACGTTATGACTTCCTATCATATGTTTGTCTGTGAACATTATTTTCTTCATTTGTTTATACATCAATATTTGCAGAAAACGAGCACCAGACTTCGCCGTTTCTCTCGGATGATGTTGTCATGGATGCCCAGCTTCTTCTACCGCTGCTCTTCATTCATATTCCTGCCATTTTCGACATCAATCGTCTCACTCTGAGACTTCTGTCAGATCCGCTAGGACCGCAGTTATTGATCTCGGTAAGATCATACTTTATTTACTCGTTTGCAAAAAGGAGAAGAGGTGCTTATTTTCCATGGTAACTTGCACCTTAACTACCAGTATTTCGATTCATTTGCTTTGAATTTTATTCATCACAACCCTGTTATCCCATTCATTCTTAGTGTAATTCCGATTTTTCGGCTCATTTAGTTTAATATCGATTTTTCCAGCTGATCCTGAACTCACCGGAATTGGTTACCCCGGTTTTACGCATTCTACATGCGTTACAAGTCAGTGACGAATGTGCTCGAGGTCGTCAGAAGACGACAGTTTTAAATGCGGTAAAGATTTATAATGAGGATGTTTCAGCCATGTTATAATTTCAGATATGCTTATTGCAACCTAGCATCTGTATCCCAGTCGTCAGCGAGATGCTACTGTCAAAGAGGGATTGCTTACCTGCCGGTTAGCCTTTTCAGCCTAAACATTTTGCTAATTATTTTTCTTCAGTCAGACTTGCGTGTACTCATGCCAGTGACTCTCGGATTATCAGCGTTATTTGTGCCGCTCTTATGGAAAAGGGTAGCCCGCTGTCTCTAAGCATCACTAAGAGCATGGCCAGAAACACCCTCAGCACTCTACAGGAACGACTAATTCGAATTATGAAGAAGATTATTGAATCGTTAGTTTCACCTTTAACGAAGTAACTTTTTTTTTTGATTTAGGAAGTCAACAGAGGCGCATTCCGAACTTCTTCTGGCTATGACTACTCTACAAATGCAGTGCTCCTTCAAGCTGAACGCTGATCAGCTAGCTGTCTTCTCAACATTCATATGTCGACGAGGTGTAGAAATGGACGCTCACCTGGTGCAAGCCGTTGCCGTTTGTAATTCTGTACATGCGTTCATGTAAGCTACACATATATTTTTCCTATTGTATATTTAATTCTCCAGTCCTCAACACCAGGCCGGTGTTGTAAACAGCGTCGATCCTAAGTTTCACGACTTCTTCCGATGGATCAGCGAGGTTTGTAAAATATCTACGGCTACAATTAATTGATTTATAGGTGGCAAATTCGGGCTCCCATGAGACGTTGGCCATATTCCTCGTGCACGTCGGCATTCTGCTCACACTGAGCAAGACTGAAGCACTGTGTACACTACTTGCTTCCGTTTTGGATGTAAAGGTAACAACTATTTCGTATATGATTTGTATTAATGTTTTTGTTATAGGTGTTGCTCCCTCCTCGCAATGTTGGTGTATTGAAGAACATGTTCTCGTCAGCCTGCATGACGGAGCACCAATTGGCAATTCTCGGCGCCAAACTTCCCGTGACCGAAAGTCTGAATTCGGAATCGGTCGGACGTCTGCCTATCCATTCGATATTCGAATTGGTTGTGGCTGGAAGTTTCAATCGTTATGACGTCGATATCGGCGTTCGTTTAAAAACTATTTTCATGAGCTAATTGTTATTTTGTAGTCGTGGATGGAACGACAACTGTCAGCTGCAGTATTCCCGACGCACCCGTTGCTACCACAGTTGGTGGAACGTTTTGCAATTGACTGTGCAAAACAGAAGTCGGCAGGACTCTCCGTAAAATTCGTGGAGGTTTGTTTAGCGATCCAATTTATCATTAAATTATTCATTTTTTTTAGAATACGTTCACTGGTGATCTTCTGGATGAATCAAAGCTCCCAGTCCGATGCATCACTCTACTCTATTTGTTGGCATACCGTTCGCAACTCGATCAAGAAGGAGTCGAAGGATCAATTGTAAGAAAAACATCAGTTCTTCAATTAGTTTCAACTTTTTTGTTTAGGTATATGATTCCGAACTCTACAGTCGTTTACCCATACGCTATCTGCTAAGTGTGGCAGAACAACGCGGAAGAGATCTAAAAACTGCCCGAACGTCGCTGGTAATTTGGTGTATTCTTATATTTCCTTAATTTTTTTTTAGATTCGCCTTGCGACTGATATCTATCCATTTATGCTGCCTACTATCGACAGTGTGGCCCATGCAAGAAAGCCCATTACGGGGCTGAAGATAACTGAATCTATGGAAGAGGTATACCAGCAGTAAACCATTTAGTTGTAATTTATTTATTTTGTAGCTAAGTCTCAAATGTAAAGGCACGGGAGTAGCTCTTACCCGGTTATTGAATACGTTAACAGCTGCATCACTGTCTGATAAGGTTTGTCATTCTTTTTCTCTTTCCAGAATAAAATGTTTCGTTTTAGGTCGATTCCTTATCCTGCGTGGTTGACTTGTTCTCTCATTCGTTGGACACTGAAGTCAGTAAAGCGCAGACGGATTCAATTATCAATCTTTGGTGCCAACTCGAAAACGTTGTTCCAAGAATGCTCTATGAGGTTTCTACGAATACAATTTGCTAAAATTTTACGCTGATTTAGAAAACAGCCAAGGCTCTGCTGTTAGCGCGGATTGGAGGCGCTCTCAATTTAAAAGATGTATATCAGTACCCGAGTGTTCTGTTTCGTGGCGATAGGTGAGCATTTGGTTTTTTTAGTTATATGTACATGGTTTTTAAGACGAGTTCTCGCATCTCCACAGCACTTTCGGTGCTTTATTCATATTCTCTCGTTCTTTGTTGATGCCAGCAAGACTATACTGATGCGAAAGGTTCATGCAGCAAACACAAAAACGACTGGGTAATTATTTTTCTCAAATGATGATTATTTTAATTTTCTAGCGAAACAGAAAAAAGGGAACGTGATGAACTCTCGCTGTTCCTGGATCATACACATGGATCCCTTGTGGTTCAACTGCTCGTGGAAGTATCCGATGTACGAAGAATGAAAGATGGTGAGCTTAGATGTTTCATTTGAATGAGCGAATAGATATCGACGAATTATGAACGGCAATAATTTGTTTCGAAATTTCTTAGTACTTTTTGGCAAAGTTTATCAACTTGTCGAGTATTTTCACCGAAGTTCTTTTTTCAAAATTTTTTTAAATTGCTATGCCGAAGTTAATTTGTTAATCTAAATCTAATTATTCCGAGGCGGTTAGATTGCCGAAGACAAGGGTATGTGCTTGTTCAAATGTCTGGTAGCACTACGATTCGTTTAAAGTCCGTAATTACTATTTTTATAGATTGTTGTGATGAAGCAGCTGTTCAGAAGCGACGTGACATTCGGAGAATAGCCTGTGAATACATTCATCAGCTCTTCATACAGGACAACAACCTTATGAAACTCGTCTTATTCCAAGTTCGATAGTATTTGTTTGTGCATATTAAGTAATCAGTTTAGACTCTGCCCCTCCATATGGTTCCACATCTCGTAGAGGACATTCCGTCAATTTTTGCAGCAATTGATTTTATGCAGGTAGCATCTCACTTTTTTGTTGAGATTAAATTAATGATTTCAGGAAATGCTGACCCTGCCAAATCTTAAGCGCAAAGTGTTTGCCATGTCGTTGATGGTCTACCTGGCTCGCAAGGTTTGTTTTCGATTACCAGAATTGAAAATGATTCATAGCATTTTAGTACAAAGTCTCCAACACTTGTATGTACGTAGAGATGGTACTTGACACTCTTCATACACTACTGAAGTAAGTTTCAAACATCAGATTCTTATAAATTGATTTTGTTTAGATATTCTGAAACTGCTGTCAACATTAGAATGTTCCTGGACTTAGCGCCGGCCCTGGCGGAACTTATCAACGTATGATTCTGTTACTCTTCAAAATTAAATGATCAATTGTAGATTTTTCCACAACTGGCTATGGACGTAACTCATCTGCTGATGAGAGTCAGTGATATTGCGAAGACAAGACTGGCAATGAAGCCATTGGTAAGTTTCTACATCGTTTTTAGCAGAACGTTTCATTTTCTTATTTGATAACTCATCTTTTGCTTCTAGATAATCGAGCCTTGCTCAAATGAAGAAAAGCGTTTAATCGCTCTGGTCCAAGAAGTAATCACCAAGCAGGTAAATTTACATTAAGTGTTTAATATATTGTATGTTGTAAATAGTTTACTGTATGATCTCATTTTTTGTTTCGTTGAAAAATTGTTACGGGTATTGTTTATTTTTAGTATAATAAATATTTATTAGTGTGTTGACTTAATATTTTAGGAATATTACTATAAGTACGCCTTGCATAAACGTTGTTTCCATCATTGCTTTTCAGCCGGAGTTCAAAAAAGATCGGGACAAGAAATGTACTGGTTCTTTGAAATCAATCACTAGTAACATCGCATTTCATTTCATGGGTTTGGAGCACACCTATAATGATTATGAGTATTTAGTTCTTGTCGCTCCTTTACCAAGTGATTAGTGTTAGGTCTGGTAGCAAGCACCCCTGTTCGCAGTGAACTGCTAAGCCTAAGAAAAATAGGGATATATTTTCATTATAAGTTCGCTATTACCTAGGATGAATTCATTCAGTATTATATACTCTACAAAAATAACTTATTTTCCGTAGGCTTAGGCCACGAAATGCTCACCCCGGTATATTAGGCCACGACCCTCGAACGAGTGTGCCTGCTATACCACTACCCAATATACTTACCAGGGCTGGGACTTTCACGGGCCGGCCCGGCCGGCCCCGGCCGGGGCCGAAAATTTGAGCAACGGGCCGACCTTTTCCCAGCCCTGATACTTACGATACCAGGGCTCCGCACGACCGGTCGTGAATTTTTTAAAAGTCGGTCGCAACTCGCGACCTGTCGTAAATACGAGCGGAAAATTCAAACATTTACTTTCTCCAAAGTAGTCTCAATTTTTCGACGGGCCTATCCCGACTAGGGATGTCCGAAATTCCGGTTTCCGTTTTCCGGGATTAATATTTTGTCATTCCGGACATCACTGATCAAGACCTACCTCCACCGAATTTGCGGTCGGCAATTTGCGGAACCCTCCTACCTTGTATTTTTTTCTAATTTTACATTTAACATGGTTAATTAATTTGATATTGATATCTATGAAAGATTGTCAGGTTACCTAAAGAACAATGTTTTCCCAACATGATCTACTGTGCTGCCGAACACTTTTGTAAACCAAACTTTTGAGCAAATTTCTGTTCTATGAATTGGATTCTTAGATAGCTTGAGTGTCTAACATGTTTTGAAAGATAATTTTTGAATATTCACACAAAGAAAACTACTACATATAGAAGATAAACCGACCATGTACAATTCTTCTATGTATTAGTATTAAGTTTATCTTAACGGAATACATGTTTATGCAGACCTCTCACGATAAGTCCTAGTCCGGCTGGGCTAGGACTTATCGCTAGGACCTGAGAGGTCTGCATATGCATGTAATGGCGAAACTAAATGCTTAGGAGAGGAATTGAACCCTCGACCCCAGCTTCATAACCTGAGTCTACAATTATAGTGACTTTTTGACGTCATGTACAGTCTTCGGCCCGTCGATTTTTATAAGGCCGGGCCCGATGAGAGGTCTGTGTATATGCCTACACCATTTTAGATTTACCGCATGGGTGGGAAACAGACAGGCGGACAATGCCAAAGTTCGATTGACGCCTCATCCGTTTTGTCACAGACTGTCCCATTCTAAACTTAGTGGATCATATGCGAAACCGAACCGGCTAAACTAGGTTGGACTTCATTACATCGCTATAACGTTAACTATAGGATCGTTTGAGAGAAACAGTCCATAAATAAACTCGCCTAAAATATGACCTTCGAATTCAATACCTAATGTATATATGTAAACACTAATGTTTTAAAAAAGTGTTCATTCTCCTGAATCACTCGTATCACAATAACCGTAGATTTCTTCGAGGCAGGGCTTGGGCCATCCATTCCGGAATCTTCTGAGCTTACACGGCTCCTCTCTATCATTCAGTCTTCGGAGGCACGGAACATGGGATGAATAAGCTGCTGGTTTCCCAAGTCTTTGAGTCAATGACGTCATGACAGTCCGAGGTTGAAGAAAGCGGATATTATGTTAACAGGTTAGTTCAAAAGAGGTATTGCTATAAACATTCGGCTTGTCCCAGCTCATTTTGAAGTTCTTGAATTCGCACCGGACAGCTTACGAATCCATAACAAAACCTCAACCAAACCGGGTGGGAAAGATATTTTTATTCAGTTTCTATTTATTAATAAGACTTTCATTACTGTATTTTGTTGCAGATAAAAGAAACTGTTCATTAATGTTGCATTGTTACTTTAGTTCATAATAATAATAATTATTGTTATTATTATTATAATTATTATTGTTTTAGTTGTTATTTTAATACATCTACTACTAACCGAAATGCTTTACAATGTCTTAATTAGTTATTAAACTTAGGTATCACGCATATGAAGCCAGCGTAAACTCAGCAAGTATACTATAGTGTGAGATATCAACTTCGAAATCAGTCAGTTTTTTACTTACTTTTAATTATAACTTAAATTAAATTAAATTTACTCACTTAACTATTACTTTTATACTTTGTTTAACTCAGATTTATTCACTCGTTCTCTTATATGCTTATTATTATTTACTTATAAATTTCTTTCACCTTTTGAAAAATCTTTTATAATATTAACTTATATTTGTTTTAGAAATGACTTCAATTGATTTCATGATTAACGGAGCTCAGTGCAGCAGAGGAAATGTGGAGACGGGTTTTGAGGATAAAGGTTCGTTAACTTTTCAATCACAGGGCTGGAAATTTCACTGGACGGGGCCGACTTTTTGGGAAATCGGGCAGGGCCGGCCAACCTTTTCCCAGTCCTGGTCAATTGTAATGATAACCTATGCTTTTCTTTTTGAGAAAGAAGATAAAAGTTAGTTCACAAATTCTTAGTAAAAGATAAAATTAAAATGATATAAGTAATATTATTAACTAAATTAATAACAATTATTTTAGATTTAGGAGTAAACTTCTTGGAAGAAGTCTATGACTATCAGCCATCTTTTGAGCACAGAGGAACTAAGAGAGCGTAAGTTTTAGCTATTTTGAAAATATATTGAGTTTTGATTCTAAAGGCAGTCAATTTTCGGGCCGGAGGTGAATTTTGGAGAAAATTTTGGGGCCGGCCCGTTGAGAAGTCTGTCTAAGGGTATGACAGTAACAATGTATCAAATGAGTTTAGACATACATAGGTGCGAACCGTTTCAAACAGACCCTCCAGCGGCCGAGTCGGGCACGGACCTTGGGAAGATTCGGGCCCGGCTCTAGGCACGGCCGCGCCCAGGCCCAGGTTGGATGGTCTGGTATCAAATACTAACATAAACTATAAACGACCTAAACTATTCAATTCTTCAGTCATTCCGAAACCTCATCCGAACCTCTCGCTCCAATGGCCAAAATGGCTAAAACACAGTTTGTGAATGCTGTATTAGATGATTGTTACTTGAGCATGGATGATTTAATGCAAGAGTTCTTTATTCCTAAAGCACATCCAGTACAGGAACAAAGTATATTGATGGTTGAACAACCACAACAAGTAGTGGTTAGTTTGTTCCTAAAAACATTTTATTTTTATAGTTCATTTGAAACTCAAATATATTATTTTATTAACTATTTTATATCTTTTAATTTCAGTACGTTCAACAGACCAAACCCACGATCGTTCGAAAGGAAGCTGCTGATAAACCAAAGAGAAAGAGAGTGGTTAGTTTATGGAAATTAAATGTTACAGACTAACTTTAGAATATAATTAACTAATTAATAATACAAATGAATATATGTATAATGATATATTGTTTTTCAGATCAATAGAGAGAAGACCGTTTTTCAATACCCTCATTTGGTTGCTCTGTGCTTATTGAACTCTCCAAACGAAGTGGCGACAGCAGCAATGATATATGAATTTATAGAGTTAGTTTGTAGATTAATATTATTATATTTATAAAATAATAGAGCCACCAGAGGTGGCTATCCGGCCGGCCCGGCATGGGTTTCAGAAATCTCAAAAAAAAAATTTCAGGCCGGTCGGCTATCCAGCTCAGCCTGAGTCAAAACTGTATTTATTTGCTTATAAAAGATAAAATGTTCTTGTAATTCTAAAAGTCTGTTTTAAAACCTAGACTGCAAGCGCGGTTTGTAGTTAACGTGCGACTAACGGCTTCCTATTCAAAAGTGCAATTTTACTCGGGCAAAATGCCTCTTTCCCTTATAAAGCCGGTAATAGCGGCACGTTAACTACAAACAGCGCTTGCAGTCTAGGTTTTAAAACAAACTATAATATAACTGTAATGTTTCAGATATCACTTCCCCAGTACTACCTTTGGTGGTTCATGGAAGAGTACTCTACGTCATGCTTTAGCTGAGAAATATGGTTTCTGTATGAATAAGGTTAGTCATAAAAACAAAAGTTTTACTGTTTTTGTTAATATTTAAACAAATTAGAATTTACTATTTTGCATTTATAAATATAAATTATTAGTATTTTTAATACTTATTACATAATAATTGCGTTTTCTCGGTAATCAATAAACATTCTATTATATTTATTAATATTGTTATTTGTCTCTTTCTTTTTAGTTAACTGATAACGGAAAATCCTTTTACTGGGCTTTCATCCCCGAACGTCGAAGTGGTTTAATCAAAGAAATTCACGATAAAATCGATGAAAATGAAGGTTCAATGGAGAAATTAAGAATGAGAAATATTGGTAAGTTATTAACTAATTATATACGGAAATGAAATGTTTCTAAGCAAAAGCTGATCTATTTTTATTGAGTACTGGGCCCCAGAGCTGGTTATCCAGCCGGCCCGGACTGAGTTTTCCGAAATATTACCTAATCATAATTATTTCAGATGATCTACCAGCTCTCTTGTCCGGAACATTTTCGCGGAACAGAACGGCCGGAGCAAACCATCCTGTTCCTAACGTCGTTAGACCAATTTCAACTGTCAGAATGGGACAAGTAAATGCAAGAAGACCTGTAATACATAACCAGTTTAGTAAATGGATATAAATTATAAGTTAATAATAATTATATAAGCTATAAACTAAAATGTTCTTAATTTAATATATTATCAATAGTAGAGCCAACGTTCCTTAAAATCCCTGGTCCGGGAGTCGAAGGGTCGCACTTTTTTTAGTAACTACTACTTTTCAAACTAATCCGATTGAACATAAAATTAATCTTAAGAGAATTGTTTTAATGAACTAACGTTTGTTTTAAACTGAACGTTAAAACCAGAGGTGGTTATCCGGCCGGCCCGGCCTCGGTTCAAAAATATCGGGCCGGGACAGGCCGGGCCGGATAACCTGGTTTAAACGTTATGTTTAGTTCAGTAGCTATTTTTAAACTCAAAATATTTTCAGGCCCCATTCCCTGGTTTTATCCATCAAAACTACTGGAATTACCACCAGATGCCACCACCTTCGTTCAATCCTAACTACAGTATCCCTTATACTGCGTATCAGTCACTGCAATACCAGAATTATCAATATCCAGATCAACAGTTCATAATGGCAAATAATGTAAGTTTTGACATTTCTTCTTGTTTTGTTTAAATATTTATTATAACCCAAAAAGTATACAATTTGTTGTGGGGCGGGCTTTCCATAGGAAATCTTGTATATAATGAAATTGATTCTAAAACACTTGTCTATATTAAACATTTCATATTTTATAGATTCACCCCAGATACCTTCAACCATATCGACCAAATGAACAAGTTCAACTGGAATACCCAAATAATTTATAAATTAATAATATAATTATTTTATGTTTATTAGATCTGTGTAGATCTCCCTGTTTATTAACTCATTAACGTTGTAATTGTTTAATTATCTGAATTATCTAATAAAATTTGATTGTGCAACTACTTCTGTCTATCAATGAAATACAATACATTAAAGAGTTATTAAAAGCATAACAAACAAAAATTCCATCAGTTGAAGAAAGCTATTTCATTATTTACAAGCAATCTTGTATATTGTAGTCAGCGGACTAATCGCTTGCAAGCGGTTACTGTACGAACTGCAAATATATTACAGTAACTAGAGCAAATCTATGCTCTAATTATATTTTATTAGACCTTTAGCTGCAAGCGATAAGCCCGCCGACTATATAGTAGTCGCTACAAGTGACTTGGCCTAAGAAATTGAACTACACTTTCCTAAACGGGGTTTATTCATAACAAAAAACTAATACTATATACTTACTTTGAATAGCATACCGTCCAACCTCGGCCCGGGCCCGCCCGGCCCGACTTCTTTTTCCAGGTCACGGCCTGGCCCGGGCGGACCCTTTTACCAACATATCGGGCCGCCACGCCCCACTGAAAAGTCTGCTTTGAATAGTACTTACCATTATGCTGAAACAAAATCGAATGATATTTGTAATTTTTTGTATGAGTCACTTGCTTTGAGGTTTACATATAGCCCTCTTCACATATATAGATGCAATTCTCACGGTACTTCCAGCACATGTAAGAACGCTATTTTCTTATACTTTTTACAATGAATTACTTATGAGGAAGGCAACATATTCCCGAAGGAATTTTTGGTTTACAAGTAGAGAAAATATCTTTCTAAAGCAACAATCGAGTTTTGCAGCTTTGCGAATGAAATTCTTCGAACAAAGTCGCTCGCAAAGCTTTTGGTAAGTTCTTTCGAATAGTTTCAAATATCAGATTTTCTAAGGGTTTCTTTCCTTATATCACAAAAACTAATATGCTTATCAACACTAGCACATTTTTTCCTCCAAAAAATGATGTTTTATTGAATATTGTCAAAAAAAAAGGATTAATTGATGCAAACATTTCCAGGCAAACGTGCTCCATTTCAAAAGCGTTGCGTACGCGTCGCGCCAAATCTTGAGGGTCCATTACACATGGTTTCTGAAATCAATCATATAACATATACTAATATTTTTTCTTCCTTTTAATTATGTACAATTGTGTGTCGTAACTGTCGCTAGTTTAGGGTAATGGTTACCTTGGCTGAAGAGCTACCTTTCGCGGTAGCTGCCAGCAATGAATATCTTAATATGGTTTGCTCAGCGTGTTTCGCAACTAAGGTTAGTTAAATATTTTATCAATATTTCTCCAATGTCTGCTATTCAAATACTCTCTCTCTAGTTTTGGTTCGATTAGTTTTCCCGTTTATTATATGCAAATACAAGCTATATACATTTTAACCAATGATCGGTCGCAGAGGGCACTTTCTCTCCAGGATCTATTTGATTGTAAACATCCTACCAGCATGGCCAGCTATTGTAAAGTCATTGACTTGAACAAACTCAGATGCTATTCATTCAGCTGCAACTTTTAGCATTGAATTCCACCTTTCGACTTCGACTTTCGACCTTTAGCTTTGAATATAGCCATTGTTTCAGGAAGATCGACCCATATCTCGATGCATTGGATGTCAAGTGGTGCATTATTGCAACAAGGATTGTCAGAAGAAGGATTGGGTTAATCATAAGGTTTGTTGTTAGTATTCTGAATGAACCTCATATTTGTCATATTTGATGTGTGAGCTACATTCGTTTGCGAGTTTAGCAACAAACATTGTTTATTTTCCTATATTTCCTTCTGTGATAATAGCGTTTTACAGCGCGAGTGTTCATTTCTGGCTAAAAATGGTTCCGATATACCCAATACAACGTGTCGTCTAATCGCTAGAGTCGCTCATAAACTGCGACGCGGTGATGAGGCAAATCAGCCGGCATTCAATGGAAGAGTTTACGAGGAGCTCATGGATCGTAAGTTTATGCCTTCGTTTTTAAAAATTATGATTACTCCAGTGAGAATTTATGCCTTACTCATTAATTTAGATAAGGAGGAATTTATGAATGATCCTGAAGAGGCGGCTAATATACCTACATACATGCCCATTCTCCAGAAGTATATGGGAGAAAAGTATGCTCCAAACAAAGATCTTCTTCTGTCAATTTATGGAAAGGTAAGATAATTTCATCAATCTGGTGTGAACTATGCATTTTTAGGTTAACATTAATGGCCTTCACATCGGTACTGGAAGAGCATTGTATATAGGGTTAGTTTGCAATTATATGATTTTCTTGGATATTCGTTTCCGCTATAATTGAATGAATATTAGTCATAGGTGGAGTACCCCGTTGAAATGTAAGGAGGAGACCTAATTTCTGACTTTGGATTTCCGAGGAGGACTTCGAGGAAATTTTATAGTAATGATGATCTATTATGATCACTATAATGAGTTTACTACCGGAAAAAGTGAACACAGATGAAGGACCCCTAATTTTTACGTTGAAATTTATCAGGGAGGATCGCCTAATATAGGCCGCTAAAAATTGCTCGACCTGGACTATTCTACCTATGATATTAGTACATAGTTAGAAACACTTGTATTGATACTGAATTTTTGAAGCACCTCCTTTTTTCCCATGTTAGCCTTTGTGATTCGAAATTATTTAATCATCATATTTAGGCTTTCGGTTCACAACCACAGCTGTGTTCCCGATGCTTTCGTTAGTTTCGATGGAGCCAAGGCAGTGCTTCGCTCAACAGACAAGGACCAGAAATATTCGAAGGATGTAAGTTTCGTTGCAGTGCTCATATTGTATAAAATATGTTACAGCTGACCATCTCCTACGTAGATCTACTCAAATCAACTGCTGATCGCAAAGCCAAGTTACGTAGCTCGTTCTTCTTCGATTGTACATGTCAACTCTGTTCGGATCCTACCATGGTAACTTTGGCCAAATATACAAAAATATTATTATTTCAGGATTTTCTGTACAACTCGGCATATTCAACCTGCTGCCCGGATAGCTACTGCCCTTTGGATCCAGATGCCATGGAGCTAACTTGTTTTAATTGTGAAACAGTTAGTAGCATAACTGTTAAAAAGGTACGTTGCTATGAGTGGTTCACCTAATATATGCTTAACGAGAGCATTTCACTGTTGTTCAAGCCGCTACAAAACATTTTGCTATCGATTGAGAATAATCAGCTTTTCCAGGCTGTTGATTCAAATGGACTAATCAGACTAATTGGAACGATGATCGAAAAAATGAAGAGCAGTTTAGGTTCGTTGTCTGAAATGGCCCAAAATAATTTTATTGTTTAAGATAATGCGCCCTATTATCTTATAGCTTTAACTGAATGCTATGAGAAATTTTCGAAGGTAAGTGGGATAGAGTGGCAAATAAGGTATAGCGAGGAGCTAGAATGGAACCAAGTTCGTTCTTTTGCTCAACCGTTCAACGATTCTAGCGCGTCTTGAATTCCTCATCAACATAAACTCATTTCGTCAGGAGTTTACTATTTTAGATTCTCTCGCCTTTCAACCTGAATCTGCTGATGATCAACGACCGACTCTTCCACGAAGCCTTAAAATCACATAACATTGAAGTCGGTCAGAAATATGCTCCTCTCCTTTTACCCGCCTACAGGTTAGTAATCTATTCAACTATTTAAAAATATTGCTGATATTTAGGCGATTTCTCTCTGTTGGTGATAAGGTCCTTTCCGAACGGTTGATGCAGATTGCATTGATGATGTCCCAAGGAGCTAAACCAAATAAGAAGATGCAAGAATATTATGAAGAGGTGAGAGATGCCATTTGTAGCCTGTCGTTTAGTTTTTGCGCACCAGTAACCGCTCTTGTCACGGAAATGACCTTTCTCGAAAACAAAAATTAATTCCAAAATTTCGTTCCGAGGAAGGGTTGTAATTCCCGCGATAAGGTGACGGGAACGATTGTTGTTTCCATGGGGAATGATCGTTCCCGTTCCGGAAATTTTGGTGTATACGACCACAGCTAGAGTTCACATGAATTTCTATGAAGCATTTTATTTCAGGCTTATGCCGCTTCTCTCGTCGCTCGTGGCCCAACGCATTCGCAAACTACCGCTTTGGATCGACTCGCATCTGTTTTACGCACTTGTCTTCAGCGAGATAAAAGTAAATAGAGTTGCATTTGTTTTATTTGTTATTTATTGATAGTTTCATTGTTTTGTTAAAGATTGATTGTTAGAATTGTTGCCTTTACATATTGTTATTGTTTCATATTGTTTCAATTAAATACAATTATACTCTTAATGTTCATATTCTTTGTTAGATTCTTTTTAAGTTGCGTTTGGTGGTTCTTCGCCTTGTCGATAACAACAATAATGTGAACGAACATATTACGGAAGCAGCTGTTTTGCGATTTCGTTAAAAAGCGAATAATTGCTATTTGCTAAATGATGTTGCTGGGGTTGTTGCTATAAATGGGCACGAAGGGCAGCGTATTGATTGATAGTTTCACGATTACTCGAAGCAGGTACCATTCGAAGATCAAGTAAGCATTTGAACTGCAACTTTATCTAAGAGTTTAGAAGAAGCATTGGGTAAGACTTGGCCAGCCAAACATACCATTCGTTCAGCTATAGCTGTAGATACCAATGGACAAATGTTGTATACGAACTCAACAAAACGCCATGTTTAAATAAATCTGCACTCAACTCTATCGACTAATTTAGATAGACCAATCCAATATCGATATTGAAATCCGAATAACCAGGGCAATATGATACCATCGGCATCTAAGCTTGCTTAGGAGCACCTTCATTGCACATGAGAAGGAGTGTTGTGCTCCGCACATCTACATGGTCATCTATCGATACTGCTACGTATCAGGATTGTCCAGAACTTGCGAGAAAAATTCTGGGACTTGGAATTCGGATCTTTTCAATCGAGTACAAATATTCTTCAACCGTAATCTAATCAAATTCGAAGTTAAAGTAGATAAAATGAAGAATTCCGCTGGATTGCTCAATCAAAACAATGCAGTCTATCTTATCAAGAAGGATTTTATATACACCTGTAACAATTGACATGTTTATGATTTTAATGTACAGTGCAGTGGTGTGCGGGATTAGATATTTCAAAATCACATCCCGCCTTCTTATGTTCGAATCCGGCCTCGGATTTGTTTGGCTTCTTCGGCGGTGTGGTTGATTCGGTTACAGCCCTGCTTTGGTTAGAGTCTGCCCTTGTGCACGATTGCATGTAATGCAGAATGTCAGTCGCAAAGGAAATTGGGTGCGGATGAATGATGTTTCTCTGGTCGGTGCGGTAGTTGGTGAAAACATAATTATGTGGATTGCCACTATTTTGGGAGTTTTCGGTCCAAGAAACAGAGGTGATACATATAATACTTGTGAACAATTGTCGCGCTGTTTAAAAAAAACGTCTTTTCCGATTTGTTCTATGACAAATCTTGTGCCGTTAGCAAGGTCAAGGTGTACGTTCATATTCCGAAGCACCCTTCTAAAAATAAATATGTGCTGCGGCTTGTTTTGCTTAAATTATATGTGGCGTGTCTTTTACAGCTGTTACAACTGGCTGAACCATACATAAAATAGTTAATATTAGATGGAATATAATATGCTAGTGGATGAATAAAACTTTCATATATGCAAAGTTACTGGAATATAGTCTGTATTAGATTATATAGAAAACAATATGTGACATAGTTCTTAGTATAGTCGACGGACTAATCGCTTGCAATTAAAGGTCCAAAAAATTTGAATTAGAGCACAGATTTTCTCTAATTGCTCTAATAAGAACTAATAATTTTGCAGTTCTTACAGTAACCCATTGCAAGCGATTAGTCCACCGACTATAAAATATTGTATAAAGTTTGTACAACTTGTTTTTATATGTACAAGTTTGCACGGTTGAAAGAAGTAAATATTTATTCTTGGTATTGATTAAACACTTGGTATGATTCTGTAGCAGAGCTGTTAAACCAGCCGGCCCGGCCCGGGTCAATCATGTGCCAGGCCGGGCCGAGTCGTGGGGGGCTGAGGTCCATAGCAATAAAAAGTCGGCCGGCCCGGTTTAACAGCTCTGTTCTGTAGTATGATTTTGTTGTTATGAATAGCAATAATTTTATCTGGCATGTAACTAGGTGACCAGAAATAGAGCAGTCTAAGAATTTAAAAGAAACATTTGGTTCTAAGCAAACATTATCAGCCATTCGTCCTTTCAGCTATTGTCGACGGATGAATCGTTTGCAGAGGTGTACTGTAGAATTTAGAAGGAGCGCGGAAATCGAAAGAAAATGTACAAGCAACCGATATAATTGTACGTCTTTTTCAGCGATTTTTCGAAGCTAAACGCTGTATTTCATAACCGCCGCTGTAATATTTTTCCTTACAGTAAAGACTGTCTTTTATTTTCATTCGAAGGCCTCAAAACCACAAAATTATCTCCTCAAACCCTATATTTTCCTCTTCTTCTGGTATATTTTTCAATTGTTTCTGTTCCCGCGATTCTTAGCTTTGGCGTAACTACAAAACACTATTTTCCCATACAAATACTTCAAAACAGAACTCTGACCACACAACGTCTATATATTTGTTAATAATGCGACTAACTAAGTAGAATATTGCATTTAATAACATCGCGAAACATTAAATTAGACCGCGGAGCATATTAAAATGTTGCGTCGGAAGATATAATCCGTCTATTCAGCTAAAGTACTAATAAGGCTTCAGGGAAATGGCGTTTTGTAAATTCTTAGGGAGGCATTTTTATCAAATACAAACGGAGTTTCGGCGCGGTATCCTGGTGAGCAGCGGGTTTGTAGAAAAATGAATAGGAAATCGGTGGATTGAAAGTCTTTTGTTGAAAAGTACGTTCATTTTTATAGGACACCGTCTGTACCCAGGGTGCGCTGGAAACCTTGATACATACTATAACTTATATACACTTTTCTCCAACCTATACCTAGGGAGTTTCATTCGAAATTGATTTTTGCCCAATCTTAACCAATTTCTTTAATTTTTTATTTATTTTGTAGATAATAATTTTCAGATTTCAAATCTGTTTTTGAGGGGCGAGTCAGTTTTTGCCTATTTAGGCGTCCGAGCTGAGTTGCCAGTACGCTAATGGTGAAGTATAGGCTATACCACCAACCTTTCTTTTTGCTAGCGAAAACGATTTCGGCAGGAAATTAGACAACGCCGAAGATTCCCATCGTTAGCGAGCTCTCGCAGGTTCCTAATTAAGGAAATCTGATAGTTTCACACTGCCACATAAGCTTAAAAACACGTGCTACTTCTATAAAACTGAATATATACCAAGGTTTTTGAAACAGCCAGCACACCATCGAAATTTGTGAGATAAACTCGTTAAATTACCGCTATGCACCTGTATATAGTCTGATGTAAGAGTAATAATGCACTGCTACTTGCGTACTGTTGGGATTTTTAACACCGCGTCGGTAGGCAAATTACGCGCCACAAGTGGGTACGGTGTTGGAAAAAAGGCCCCAGACACACCGAAATTCTGTACATTCCATTACTACTTTCGGTCCTGACTATATACCTCAAATCTTCAAGTACTGGCCATAAACCCTTTACATCGCTGAATACGATACTAATGATGTACTACAGTTAATTTTTACATAACGAATTCACATTTTAATAACACGTACACCAAATTGGTTTTCTAGAACCAGATGTCTGTCAGCTAGGCTCTATCTTTTTATTAATATTCCGGATTTGTCATTCCATTTTTCATTATAATCCATAACCTAGGCAGTTGTGTTTGTTAATTTCATTCTGTGTGGCCAAATGAATTAAAAGAAGACCGAAATTGGCCCAGTCCACTGCCAGCCAACTGCACTACTGCTCTGCTATAACCAGTCGACTGACTACAACTACTCTAGTAAAGCCTTACACAACACCGCGCACTGCAGTCTTCTTCTTGTTATGGACTATACAAATTATAGTTGCTCTAGCTAGAGCTATGATTCCAAAATCAATAGATTTTCAATCCAAAATTTATTTTACATTCATCCAACGATTCATTCGATGTCGTAATATTTCAACACCTTTGGTGACCTCACAGAAACTTTATTCAAATGTTTTTTGAATACATAATGGAATCACATTCAGTAGCCGAATGAATAGGTTTTTGTACATGAAAGAATACATTTTTATTATTCATTTTGTTATTGCACTGTTAGTTTTATCGTTTATAATAGCACAGACTTTTATGTTTTATAGATATTGTATATGTAAAACGAAAGCATTCATAGATTTAGTAGGAAACTATCGAACCAACGTTTTTATCAGACAGGAAATATCAAGAAACAGAGAATGTTTTCTGTCCTTAACTATGTTTCTAGCGCTGTATCGTGGAGAAAGGCGGCCTTATATTAAAATGAATGTATTTTTCGTAATCCATCTCTTTTTTATTCATATGTATAGTCCGTTTCAAAACCTAGACCACATTGCACCGGATTCATACGAAACGCGGTGTTGCAAAATTTGCCGTCAAATTGGCTGGAAAATGCCTTCCCTGTCTTCGGGCGAGAGAACTTTTCAAGACAAAATTTACAACACCACGCATCGTATGAGGCCGGCTCAATGTAGTCTAGGTTTTGAAACGGACTATATATAAAACCACTGCTATTCAGGATACTAAGCTGAAAATCTATCTCTTGATAAAGCTAAAGATGATTAACTTTTTACCATTGAACTTTATCTTCCACGCAATAACCTAACCTTTCCTCCTGTATTACTAAAATAAACTATTATATGAGTGTTTACAAAGGCTTCCAAAAGTTCCAGTCTTATCTTCAAATATTCTTTATAGAATAGAATAGACTATTTATTGTTCGAACGCTATATCATTTGTATCACTTTCTTGATGGTAGTGTTCTGGAGGAACTTGAGCCGTTGTTTCAGCCATAACAGACCTCTGATTGGAAAACAAATATCTGAATTATTCGAATTAGAATAAATTCGAAAGAGAAATTACAAATACATAAAAATACATATACAACTATATACACGTTTAAACTTATTTTATCATGTTTTTCATATCCTATTGTCTGTTTTTCGACATGTTCAATTCATTGTAAATGAGGCGTAAGACGGACTTAGTTACTTGTCAAAGAGCCAAGTTCTAAAAGACACTCGACAAGTTCTAACTTAACTTATTTAATATTAATATTAATATTACAATTGTAACATATTGTTTTGTCTTTAAAGGTTAAACTTTAATGATATTCGCTTAGATTTCAATTATTTAATGAGAACAACAATTACTTTTTACATTCTTTCGGAAGGCAATGCAATAACAAAAAGTTTGGGACAACGAATGTTTCACTATTCCTTGACATACAGTAACCCTGTAAACCATTTTCTATTTCTGCTAATAATAAGCCTTTAAAGTCGTTAATTATATGTAACATCGCTGTTCCTGAGGATACTGTGCTATATAGCTCTACAGACTTATAAAAAAAGCTTCTATAAATTTAACTCAAAAGAACATATATAAAGATATAGTTTATGGACTATATATAACAAACAAAAGACCTCAGAGCGCGGTTGTATACATAGTATTTGTCTTTTTCTGGACATTATACAAATAAAACAAGTACAATACTATTTTTCTGACAACAAACAAAACATTGCTCATCGAACCATATTATGGTAGCTTAATTTTGCCACAGAACGAGCGATTTTACAAACTTCAAACAACACCGCTCACTGCAGTTTTTTTTGTTATGGACTATCTATAGTAAATGCTTAAAGTATTTATTTAAAAGTATTTATTGACCTGTAATCGCACGTATCACACAAATAATTGGAGATTTCTTCGGCGCAGGGTTGCGGC
>JAQGAV010000916.1:0-25455 GCA_034691345.1 Phasmarhabditis papillosa | reverse complement strand
GAAGATAAAATATGGCCAAATTGAACTTTACAAAATAGGTTTTTTTGAAGTATGTTAAACAAATACTGTTCCCCAATCACATAAATATCAAAAAAATTTCAGAAGGGAATCTAAAAAACGCTTAAAAATCACAAAAACCCTTGAAATTTTGGTGGGAAACGTCATTTCCCACCAAAATTTGGTGGGAAACGGTTTCCCACGGGAAATGCGGCGCGCCATGCATACGGGAAACAAGTTTCGCGGGAAACGCGTTTCCCAAAACCGTTTCCCACGAAAAACGCTTCCATGCATACGGCCTCTGTTCTTCTGGTTTTTGTTAGAATCTGTTTCCGACGTTACACCATGGTATATTTTCTGTTGTGACCTTCTACTACCAAAGGGGAACGACGTCTCAAACAGATTCTAACAGAAACCAAAAGAGCAGATTCTAATGTGTTCTATTAGAATCGGTTTTCTGCTATCTGAGTAGACTGAGTGTTAGTAAATGTTTCAAGGAGTTACAAGTCCAAGGTATATTGTAGTTGTTCAATTCGTGTTGTCCTCAGGATCTAAATAGTAAATACCATGTTTCTTCAGCTGTAATAACTGTAAATACACATTCTTTAATTGTGAAATGTTCATTCTATCCATACGTGGAGAATCTTCACTCCGAGATTAACGGAATTGTCTAATCTACACCTGACAGACCTCTTAACGGGCCGGATATTATCGGAACTTTGAAATTTTGAAATGGGTTGCGCAACAATTCTTCAAAGCTTATGAAATACTATATTAAACTCAAATTAGTTATTAACAGCAGTGCTTTATAGACTTCGGTCTAATAAAAACCATTTCCCATATTACTGGTGTTTCCAAAATCAATCACATTACCTATAAATCGTGATGTCTTTACGATGAGAAGGAAATGTTTCAGAAATGTATAATTTGGGTTCTAAAGGAAAGCAGTTAGTCTGTTATGCCTTCGACCTTCGGTAATTATTCATCATTGCTTATTTATTTACTCCTAGATTAAGAGCTGTTAAACCGGCCCGGCCTAAGATTTGGAACCCAGGACGGGCCGACCGGTTTAACAGCACTGCCTAGAACTTATAGAAAACTCCAATATTCGACCGAATCTTTATTTTTTATGATCTTTCCATTATATACGGAAACTTTTTCAACATACATATAACATATAAGTTTACGCTACTATCTCACTGCAAACTTTCTGAAACTCCCTAGATTCTTGTATTGGAACATCGCTCTCACACGACCTACCTCAGCTCCTTATTACTCCCAGACAACTCCGCCAGAGGTGGTTACCCGGCCCAGCCCGGTATGGGTTTCAAAATTTCAGGACAGACCGGGCTGAGCCGGTAACCAGCTCTGAACTCTGCCATATCAAATTCCCAGTATTCGTATCATCTTTATTATTGTCCTCATGCTCGTGATGAAGTAAGTTTTCATCTCGTCTATACTAATCGTAATCCTTGTGAACTCGAGTTTATTTGCTCATATTTCGGGAATATTTAATGATTCGAAGAAGACATTATGTGGAGGCTTAGGGGTTAGAAAGTTGTGTCCGAAATTAGAAAATACTAACTTAGAAGCACAAGATGTTACTACTTTATGGTAGGTCATGAATATTAAAGAAGAGGTTGGAACTACTTTTCTGTTAGTGGAGAATACTTGATGAATTTGAAGAGTAGTATGAGAGCTACTATTCGATTAGGATTATATCATTTCCAATAATTAGAGCACTATGTATTGCGGGTCCTGCAGTTAATATATTTTTGAAAAAAAGTTTGGGCCATTGCCTGCCAAACAGGAAATTGTTAACGGTCTATAGGTCCACAAGTAGCGAAATTTGAGAGAAATGTTAGGTTTTAACAAAGTCTTCAAATCCTTAAAACTGCAATGCGCGATGCAACTAAATGATGCGCTATCGTTCATATATCAACTTATTGTTAGTTTATGTGCTTTCCCTATTTACAAGAACATTATATCTTCTCTAGCTCTGTGTTGGTTATTCAGCGTTTACTGTCCTAAAAAATAAACCAGCTTCATAAACAACCTTGAAACATTTCCTTCCTTTCAACCACCCCCTGCCCTTTCTGAACCAAATAGTTTACACATAAATTCAGAATACTGCACGGGCCGGGCCATCGGGCTGGCTCAAAATTAGACAGTCAGCAGAAATAAACAAATATATCTTTCAGGGCTGGGTAAAGGCCGCCGGCTTTTAAAATTTTGGACCCTGTACTTACATTTTCGGCCCCAGCTCGTCCGGCCCGCGAAATTCCCTGCCCCGATGTCTTCTACAAAATGTTTCCGGTCATCTTTCAAAGACCACCTCTAAATCTTTTCGGTCTTTTGTCTCAACTAGCGCTCCAGCGCTGTTTGCGCGCTGCTTTTTCGTCTTTCGAAATGTTTCTTCCCTCTTTTCTTCCGATTTCTCAAGTAATCTCACACACACAATTGGAATACGACGTTAATTGGATGACGTAACCTGCCCCCAAGAAGGCCAAGAAGGCGTTTTAGTTATAATTAAGTGTTTTTTGAGCTGGAAATGGAGACTCAGATATGATTTGTGGATGATCTGTGTTTTTTCTTTTAAATAATTTAATATCATTAATTACCTAAGATACAAATATTATAATAATATTTATTCGACTCATTAGTTCAGATCATTAGATATTTCTCAATTGATGCATATGTCGATTGTGGGCTTGGTTCTACTGAGTTTAGTTTTCACGGGCAAGCCTAATCCAGTATTGTCCATATTGTTGAACGAGTTCATCTTTCCAGCGGGGCTTAGGCGTTCCTCTTGATCTTCGACTAGAGTAAGTAGTCCATTCCAGGAATTTCTCAATCCAAAGTTCTTCATTAAAAATTCATTACCAAAGATATTCGCAATTATTTATCCCATTCATTGTTCTTATTCATCTTGTTTTTTATTATTTAAATGGATTTCCTCTACAAATTGTATTGAAGATTTCAGAATGCTCATTTTTATCTCTGCAACATTTAATTCTGTGGTTGAGACAACGCTCTCCAATCGCTAGCAGCTAAATCTAATAAATTCAAATTAGAACATACATTTGCTCAAATTGTTTAATAAGCTATAATATATTTGAATTTCGTAAGCTATTGCAAGCGATTAGTCCGCTGACTGTATTTGAAAAGTATTTTATTTCCTGTATCACTCATATCATAATAATAGTAGATTTCTTCAAGGCAGGGCTTCGGCCATTCATTCCGGAATCTTCTGAGCAGAGACGGTTCCTTTCTAACATTCAGTCTTCGGGAAAACGAAACATGGGATAAATAAGCTGCTGGTTTCACAAGCCTTCTGCAGCTACGGGGAGTAAAACCCACAGCCTCAGATTCTCTCGGATTCAGAGACCGCTGCTTTAACCACTAAGCTAAAGCACCCGCCGACTATATAGCTACCTTAAGTTGTATTGAAGAGTGAAACAGAGTATTTCTTTTTTTAAATCATTAGCATCGTTTGAAGTTCTTTGAACCCGAATAGCGCACAGGTCAATGTAATTTGCTGCATTTTACGTCCTTGTCGTATTGAATTACCTCATCCTAGATCGGTCATAGGTTAAGTATCTTTAAGCGGTTTACTTTTTTTTTGTTTAAAATGAAATAAGGTTCTTAATAGGAGTGACTGTACGGTTTTAACCAAGGGTGGGTCGTGCCGGGCAGATAGCCAAATTTTTCTCGGACCGGCCCAGCCCGGCCCGGAGCCGGTCAGCTCGCTTCTGCCCTAGCCCGGCTCCCACATTGCCACCCCTGGTTTTACCGCTAGATGGAAATGTTACAGGGTTTTGCATATGCCGGATGATGTTTTGAATTCAGTAAATTTGCCACCAGCATAATTACCGATTTGAAATTGAAATATTTATAATTGTAAATAGTTTTTAAATTCTGTTTATGCATCTGTACAGCGAACAGGTCCTTGAGTTAACCGTCCGTACTCTAATTTTTAACTCCCGGTTCAGAAATTCCGTTTATCTCCCAAGTAGTCGAAGTTACTCCTGTTATAACACTAATCCCAGAAACCCTTAGTTCCGGATTTCAAAAGTTTCTGAATACCAGAATAACTATGATTCTCTTCTCCCGTACATAGATGTTTCATCTCTTATGGCTCCCTTTTCCGCTTCAAACTCTAAAAAGAACAAAAACCTAAGCCAGAATAAGAAATATTCAAATGTTGCAAAGGTCCAGTACGCAGTTGTGTTAGCATAACATTATAGCCAATACTCAACCAAAAGACTACCGAGACTAGAGAAATCACTTTTTGGTTAGGCGAGAAAAGTATAGTCAGATTCAAAAGTAATAAGGCCGTGTAGGCTGCGTATTTCATCATTATCACCACTTTCTTTATTTATTCTATAGACAAATAGTGTTCATTAAGCTTTTTCAAGTTTAACCATTTGTCTGGAGTATCGAGGTCTTGACAAATGCGTAATGACTACTCAGGTAATATAGTAACTCTTCTGATTCAAAAAACTTTTGAAAGAGCTCTATAGTCAGCGCCAAGAGTAATGATTGAGTGTAAAGAATTCAACGCTCGTCAAAGCCCATTTTGCGAGCACTGAGTCATCATCTGGCGGCTACTCTCCGTTCAATCTTGTACTTTGCAACTACGCGCGTTCAATTTGAGTGCAGGTGCGGTGTTAAAAATCCTAAAAATACGCAACTAACACTCGATTATTACTCTCGGCGCTGACTATAACAGATTAAACTTCATTTATCTGCATGAAAAGTAAATGCTTCAAGCCAGTTTTTAATCTTTTGCTCTTGATAGTTTCCAATATTCTCTTCATCCAAACTTCCTAAACTGTTAATATGACAAATCCGCAAATTCCCTAATGTTCCAAGCTGATCATAGTTCACAGGAAACTGTCCTGTCTCGCCCTCGACTCAAGTGTAATTTCGTCTGACGATTAGCTATAATGCTCTATTCTGTGGACGCCCATTTCCCGGAATCTGGGCTAGAAAGAAGTTCCTGTCTCAATATTTTGAACCCATTAAGTATGAAAAATGTGAATTTATGGAAGAAAAACTTTATATGAATGATTCGTATGACGAAAAATTACTTTTCTATTTGCAAAACGCGGCTACCAAGTTTTGAAGTATCTTGGTAGTTGCAATCTCGCTTAGGCTAATGAAGTTTATTCCTATCATCATTACTTCATAGTCAGATTCCGCAGCAATAAATGGAGTGTTAAAAAATAATCTAGTGGAAAATGGCTTTTATAGTTCTCGAAAACCGAAAATATTCCTGGAATCACACAAAGTGCGCAGGTAACACTCCATTATTACTCTTGAAACAGACTATGCTGATACACGGCGAGTCGAAATAATCATTTTCGTTCATTTAAGAAAAGGGTCTCGCAATGAATTCTAAGTCCTTTAATATTTAGTGCATTTTCATAGAATTTCTGCATGGTTACCGCACAGTTTGGGCACAATAAGGCACATTCGCAGGTTTTGGCTCTGTGCCTAAATGGTTAATTCGACTCGCTGTGGATATGTACCAATGAAAGAAAGACAACACAAACGAGTTAAATGGTTGATTCAACCAGGTTGAAGTTACTTTTCAGAAATTCGTGATACTTTTGAAAACTTCGAATATTCGTTAATTTATTCAACCAGAAAAGTAAACGTTTCACACTTTTATTTGTATGGCTTTTATGATAATTATTAGTCAATCGGTGAATCGTTGATCAACACGAATGTTCAACAAATTATAAATTCCTTTGTATTGTACATTTTCGTTAGCTCCTACGTGCTTTATCCAGCAGAGATCATTTTCTACCTGCTGAATCCTGCTGAAACTGTTTCTACTTAACAATTTACCTAGACATTAACACATTAACTGTTATATCACTGTAATTTCATCCCAATTAATTGAAAAACAATTGTTTCGCACTTATCTTTATAGAACTTTTGTATCCATATCTACTTTTCCTTTCCTTTGGATTGTGCGGAATTCCGGGTTCCGCTCATTTTGAAAAAAAGTCCGCCAGCTTATATAGTCGGATTCAAAAGTAATTCGCAAATCATAAATCCCTTTTCGTTTTATGATGTCTAAACAAAACAACCGATATAACAAAGCTAATCTATTGGGATTTGATGTTTACTTCTCTTCTATTTTGAAACTGCAAAAAGCCGTCAACTCTTTCAAATCTTCCGCATCCTCGTGGGTGTAGACGAAATGTTTTCTCGAATTTGTTTTTCTATTTTTGTTTGTTTTTGAGATGATCTTTTAACTTTAGATGAAAATGCACAAAAATTCTGTTGGTTATTTATTTTCTGTTGCAAGAGCTAAGAGCGCAGTATGCTATATAAAAAAGTTATTTATTCCCTGTAATCGCACATATCACACAATAACTTTAGATTTCTTCAAGGCAGGGCTTCGCTTTCTGCAACTAAGGGGAGTCACAGCCTCAGATCCTCACGGATTCAGAGACCGCTGCTTTAACCACTACGCTAAAGCACCCGCACGCAGCACAAAAAAACAAACATCCTCTATAGTTGCAGTGTTATATAATAAGGAACGGAAATTCGGTTGACGGAGTGCCATTCTGTGCAAAAGAGACCCATTCAAGACTTGACAGCAGTCAGATACCGAGATGCGTTCCTCCGTTCTAGTCCTTCAACTCATATACATAAGCTAAATTCACAGAAGGATATTTATATAGTCTACGGTCAAGGCTTATGCAAGGGTGTACGGTACGAACTGCAAATGTTGTTGGAGCGCGGCTGAGCAATTGCGCGCGAAAACCCGGACTAGTCAAAGATGCAATGTACAACACCATATACAACTTATTCTTCTGAAATATTTAATTTATATTAGTGAATATAACTATTTTAAGAGTTTTAAATTGACCACTCAGACCTTTAATTTGCATACCGTCTTCCCGCCGACTATACAACACAAAACTAACTTTGTCCAGTCCTTTTAAATCACTTTACTTTAACATTCTTTTAAAAAACTCTTAAATCCAACTTATTTTCGTCGCTCTCAAAATAGCCCGATTGTACTTTTCATCACTCTTTTCAAATGTTTTGTTTAGTTTCAGCTAGGCGCATGCAGCAGTAAATTGAGTGTTATGTGGTTGAATTGAGTTTCGGTGGTGGTGAATTCGATTCAATTCTTTCTTATCTTCTTGTGCGAATAGCTTAGCTTAGACAGCTCCGATGAGCCCGTAAGGCGTTCATCTCGAAAGCCACGCCCCCACTGCCACCACCCAAACTATTAGCGTTGTTGTTGATCCTTTGAGCTGCACGCTTATCCGGGAATCGAATCTCGGTGGAGTTTTGAGCAGAAAGTTTTCATAATAACACTACAAACTCACTGATTTTCCTAAGTAGATGCGAGAAACATTCACTTTTCCACTTTAATGTGGTTTTTGTCATTTATTGAAGCCGCGTCTCCACTATTAACGCTGCTGTTGAAAATATGAGCTACGCTTATCTAGGTATTGAGTATTAGTCAGGGCTGCCCAGGCTGGCCCACACCGTCCGTCTCAAAAAATAGGCACTGGTCGGTTGGACCTGCCCGATGGCCCTGGTTTCAGTCGAAATTTGAGCATAGGTTTTAGTTGATTTCGTATCCCTGAGTGTGTTACAAACACTTTTTCTTGAGGCGCTTATTTGTAAGTCTTTTTGATTGTAAGGAAAACTTGAAAATTGAACTTTTATGAAGACTTTTGAATAGGAAGACGAACTAAGCTGGTATACTGCAGGGCTGGGATTTCCATGGGCGGGGGCCGAAAATTTGAGAAACGGGCCGGCCGGCCTGTTACCAGCCCTTTTTATACTCAGTTTCTGGTTTGTAGTACACTTTTTGTTTTTGACTCTTAAGTTATATGCTATAATTGATAAGCTTACCAATTATTGCTTGATAAACATGAGACTGAGTGTATTCCATTCCTTACGCTGTTTCGGTCAGACTCAATCATCTTTATTGAAAATTCTGCTGATTCTGTAGAACCTTCTAAACTCGTTATTTTCTCATATCTTTGGACCTGGTAAAAGATTACTATCCTTCCTGAATTCCTCGTTCATTTGTAAAGCCGTGCAACATTTACCTTTGTCGAAAGTCACAATTGAAACGCAGAGCACTTAAATTTGGTTGAATTGCTTTTCTATTTAAACTAACCCGTTTAAATATAAACGGTTTCTAGAATTCGTGACAAATTTCATCTTTGCAATTTTACTCAAATTTCAAATGTTGCAAATCTTGCAAAGCGCAAGTATAGCATAACGCGATAGATTTCACATCAGTAGTTTCCCCTTACTAACAAGAGATAACTTCCATAATTAATCCATAATTTCTAGTTTGTTAATATAGCGCTCAACTGTGAATACACATGGTAACGATACGATTACCCAAACCCAAGGACCCTCCCTCGTAAATGCTCTGCACCATCTGAGAAACTCAAGACTTCAGGGGGCCAGAAACTCAAGGCCTGGTCGGGTTACGCTAGCTGTTACGCTAGTCTAGAGAAGGGGGCGTGGTGGCACCGTGGTTAGAATCTTCGCCTCCTAAGAGGTCGATGGTTCGAATCCCCCCGAAGAAATTCTTGAAAATTTGTTCTGATTCGTTGCCTCCACTTCCTGGGTGCTGTGCTATAAAATCCCGCTTCCTATGGTTCCCTCGTCTTACTTCTTCGCTTCAAACATATGTGATCTCGTGATTCGTAAAATCAATAATCCAACTAGCGTAACTTTCCGAATGTTATAAATTCACGGAATGACGTCTATTCTATCGTAAAAAGAGCACAATATGTTCCACAGTTTTGAACTTTCCCCCAATGTCCTCATCACTTTCATTTATTATTCTTTCCCCCAGTTCAAAATCATCCTAAACTTCTTTTGGTTTCTGCCAGCAGCTTCCGTCAATTGGAATTAAATTTCGGCTAGAACATTTCACAAAAAGATTAATTCAATCTAAGTAGACGGAGATTCCATCTGCTTTTTTGAAGATTATGGCCGAAGAATAGAAGGCTTTAACTTTCAAATGACGACATTAATCTTTGTTCCCAATATATACAGCTGGAATTGCCTAACTATTGCCAATAAGTGAAATTAGCATATATTCCAAGCTTCGAAACATTTACTATTTGTCTCGTTTTATATTTTGTCTTAAACTTTCTTCATTTTAACTTGACTTTTTCTGAAATAGGTGCGATTAAAATTTCGCAACTGTTGAATCACCTATAGTTATAGTATGGTTCACTTTCCTAAAGTATTAAATGTATTTAAAAAGTATTTTATTTCCTGTATAACACAATAATAGTAGATTTCTTCGAGCAGAGACGGCTCCTTTCTAACATTCAGTCTTCGGGTGCACGAAACATGGGATAAATAAGCTGCTGGTTTCCCAAGCCTTCTGCAGCTACGGTGAGTCGAACCCACAGCCTCAGATTCTCGCGGATTTAGAGACCGCTGCTCTAACCACTAGGCTAAAGCACAAGCCGAATATACCGCTTTATTATTAGAAAGAACACCTTCAATAGGGTAATTAAGGTTTTAAAATTTTAAAATTATAAAGTTCCATAACTTTCGGTAAAATTACCTAGTTTTATCGAAATTTACATTTTTTTTAAACAGTCTATCAAGACAACAAAGCATTAATGCGGACGCCAACTCAGCCCTTATCAAAAATATTGAAACATTTAGTTTCGTACTTTTAACAGAAGATCTTCGCCGAACATTTTCCTTCAATTCCGTGTGTTTTGTGATATTTCGGACCCGTTTGTAAAATGTGGCGCTCCTCCAAAAAAAGCGGAAGCCTCCTTTTGCTTCGGGTCTGTCGAGTGGCCCCCTTTCGGCGGTTTCAAACTTGCTAGTTTTCTCAATAATTCATTTTCTCCCATCGTCAATTTGACTTCTGAATTTTAAATGTTTCAAGTGTATCTCTTCAGCAGCCCACACTCTCTGTGTGCTCCGGGAACCACCTCCAGGTTCTCCACTATTATTCTGGAATCAGTGGCCGTAGTATAGAAACGCCCGGGCGGGTGCCCCGGCAGTTGTGGATTGTTGCCCGGGCGTTTGCAGACTAAATTCTGTCCGGTCAACCCACAAGGACGTTTCTATACTACCCAGACCATCCAACCTGGGACGCTCGCCGACTTTTTTCAGGGCCCGGCCCGCTGGAGGATCTGATACTACCGCTACAGGTTCCCCAATAAATCACTAAAATGGCTATTTCTTGTGTTAACCTATAATTATTTTCTGAATTTGGCGTTTGCATGAATGTTTTCTGAGAAAAACCCGGCGCATTGTTTTACACACAATAGTAAGGGGGCTTTGAGCGAAGTTGTTGCGAATAGGTTGAAACACTTCATATTGTTAAAGATTCTATGTATTTAGCTAAATTTAGAGATGCATCTTTTTCCAACGACTTACTAAGTTGAACGTTGCCTTATTGTTCTTGATTAGTATTAAAACATTTACTTTGTCCCACTTAGTAGAGTTTCATTGTTCAGTTTTAAACCTTCTTCATTGTAACTAGACTTTTTCTAAAATAGGTGCGGTTAAACTTTCGTAACTGTTGAATCACTTATTCCTATAGTATGGTTTACTTTTCCTAAATTAAATGTATTTTTTTAAAGTATTCTATGTCCTGTATATCTCATATCAAAATAATAGTAGATTTCTACGGCGCAGGGCTTCGGCCATTCATTCCATAATCTTCTGAGCAAAGACGGCTCCTTTCTAACAATCAGTCTTCGAGGGCACGAAATATGGGATAAATAAGCTGCTAGTTTCCCAAGCCGTATACAGCAACTCTGCAAACTGTGTAGTACCAAGCAGAACATTTTGTAGCCATAAAATCATTATCCATTAAACTTCTTTACCTTTAAAAGTAATGTAATTTAACAATTTCATTTAAACAAGAAGTTTTGTTTCACTTAAGAGCGTTGTAAGAAACATCGTTCCTTAGAAGACTCTGGCAACTTTTCGAAAGTCAGATTCTGCTTTTGGTTTTCAAAAATCCGGCAGCGAAGATCGCCTTCTTTTTACCTTTTGCAAATGTTTCATCTTCGATCACCTAGGAAGATACGACATACTTCCGCCGAGTTCTTCCTTTTCCGTGTTTACCTAGTCTTATTTTAATCCAATTCGCAAAACCTGCAAAAAACCCATAGCCGGCCGGGTTTTATGTATATTTTTATAGTCCCATTACTTAGGATTTGGAATTATTTTCGCATAAATAAAAGTTTTTGACAAGTTAAATCTTAGTTAATACCCATTCATGTGGTTTTTACGTGTGCAGGAAAGAACATCAATTAAAGCTATTCAGGAACTAGAGGGCAAAATTTATGAAAAAGTAAATGTTTCTCAAGTTTGTGAGAAATTGTGGATGTAATCTTTGGTAGTTATTTGAAAATTAAAATTTATTTGGATTATATTTAATTTTTCTTTAATGCAAGCTTTAGTAACCAGTGAACAACCTAAGTTAACACTAGCCACGGCTGGGAATTTGACGGCCCGACCGGGCCGATGCCGAAAATTTGGGAAACGGGCTGACCAGGGCGGCCTTTCCTCAGCCCTGACTCTAGCAACATCGTTCATGGAACCATCAATAGCACAACTGTACTAATATTGCGACTCCCACCCAAGCGCCCCGGGTTTTGATTCCCCGCGCAGCCACAGGACGAGCGACGCACCAATGGCCGCAAACAGCATGTTCCATGGTCAAAATTTCTCCATATTTGTTCTACCCTCGGGAACCATAGGAAGTGGCACTTCATAGCACATCACCCAGCTTACTAACAACCAGTAATAATGCCACCTTTATGACTTTTGTGACCCCTGGAATCTTCCGCGAAGCGGCCACTATAACTAGCTGCACCGCAGGTCTACAGCTTACTAACCACCGGCACCAATCATGTCCCCATGATGATCCGATACGACACTTTTTTGACTCAAAGTGATCGAAATGATCTTGATTTGCATCAATTTCAAGAGAAGTTTCGTTCTACTCAATATATAAGTTTTTAACGGAAATTCCATAAAACTAAATGTTTCTCTCTTTCGGAAACAATCACCGAAACTCTCTCTTTAGTTTTGTGTAGCTATGGTTCGTTCAACAGACAAATCTGAAGAAATATATTTCCCTAACGAATTATAATGTTCCTTTGTTCCATATCCAAAAAGAAGACTGCAGTGCGCGGTGTTGTGTAGGGTTTGTAAAATCGCTCGTTCTGCGGCAAAATTGGAAAACCATTATATGATTTGAGGCGCCATTTTTTGTTTGTTGTCAGAAAAATATTATTTTACTAGATTTATTTTGTAACATGTCCAGAAAAAGACAAACACACAATTGCGGAAGCCTTAGTATACCAGCGCGGTCAGCGGTCTTTTGTTTGTTATATACTACCGCTTATAATATTGTTTAGACCCATGTGCCTAGTCCGTATTCGTTTAACAACAATGTCTAGTGTTACTTCTTTATATTTATTTGTTTACCTTCTTTTTCTTATTGTCTTGTTGTGTATACTAATTATTTTTAATTTCCCTACCAAACTATTTCTACGTCGTGTTTATTTTCCAGAAGCAGTTCCTATGAAGCATTTATGATACAAAATAATAAAAGAAGTCAAATGTTGCTCTTCTATTCGATATTTATTGCCGGATTCAGGTATGTAAATGACAGGCAGAGTTTGCTATTCTTAATGTTAGATTCAAACTTTATAAGAAATCAAAGGAAACCAAAACATTAAAATTACTTTCACAGTTTTTTGCTTTTCGTAACTTAAATACAGTCTTTCTTAAGTAATTCACATAAGACCTCCTTCTTTTCCATACAGGTTAGCTATAAATATAGTTATAGTCCACCTCAAGACCTAGGTTACCAGCGCGGTATCACGAGCGGGGCGCAGTGTTATAAAAATGAATGTACTTTTGAAGAAACCGCACCGTAGACCGATTTTATATTCATTTTTATAACACTACGCCCCGCGCGTGATACCGCGCTGGAGAACTATGTCCAGAGACATACTATATTAACTCTTGATTTGCCAATCCGGGTTAGTCAAAGAGCAGTACTTGAAACCCGTCTATAGCCTATAGTCAGCGCTAAGAGTAATGATGGAATGTAAAAAGTTCAACGCTCGTCTGAACCCCTTTTGCTAGCACCGCGCCATTATCTGGCGGCTACTCTCCTTACAATATTGTACTTTGCAAGCACTCGCGTGCAATTTGCCTGCAGGCGCGGTGTTTACAACCCTATAAATGCACAAGTGACACTCCATTATTACTCTCGGCGCTGATTATACCGTGTTTAACTGTCTGCTTCAAAAAAAAAACCCTAAAATCAATAGAAAACAGTTTAATAGTGTTGAACTCTGCGGATACGAAATATTTTAGGATCCTTCTGGCTGGTCGAAGTGAGCCGGTACCTCTATACCTAGATGCATTATTAAATGCAGGCAGAACAGTTTATGATAATCAATCACCGCCGGTTCAACACGATAAAGGTAGGCATTACTGTAAGGGACAAAAAAAATCAATAGTTTTAAATTGAATTGATTTCTAATTCTTATCTTTTGTTCTAAAAACAAAAGATTTCTATAATTTTTTGAAACATTTCTTTCTGCGCCCCTGTTCTTGGTTGATATATCTCGGTTCACTTTAACTAACAAGTCAAACGAGCAATTTCTAAACTTTATACTCTATAAACTTTTTATATTGAAACGTTATAAATTTTATGCCGAAATCTGCGTTCGCAACATAGCTTTAAAGGCACGGTACACTCAAAAAATCATTTCAAATTTTGTTACTTAAGATTAATCTGCTTGAAAAGTTATTAAACATGATATTAATAACAAAAAAATTGACCAAAAATGAACGACTTTATGGCTAATTGAACTTTTGGTGTTTCTGGTTGCACCATGGACGAGTACTGTAGGATGATTTGGAAGTAATTAGTTAGAAACTGCATTAAAACAACGAGTTTGGACAACATTTTCGCGTTACGTGATGTTTTCACCCCAAAAAATGGTAGAATTGCTTTTACTTTTTCAATTTTGGTTCAATTTGACGAGTTATGACACCTTCAGAAATGAAGGCAATTGCCGCATGCTAACCAGATGCTAACCAGAACACTGACAACCTATGCGCAGGGTGGCAGCCTTTTTTAAATGCCCATAACTTCGTTCAAAATTATCGATAAAAATATTGATCTTCATACTTTGTCTCAGAATACATAGCTCTATCAAACAAAGCATGAAAATTGGCAAGTGAATTTTGGGTGTACCGTGCCTTTAAGTGGAAACGACTATAGTGCGTATTTCTGGGTGATTTTGCGTATATTTCAGTTTTCTAAAGCTTTCAGATGCATTTTAAAAACGGGATTCTTTTTAAAAACTGAAGTATTCATATTACATATTTCTTTGCGATATCACCATTTTCGCTAAAACTCAACTTTTCTTAACTTGAGAAAAATGCTTCAAACAAACAAAATCATTTCATATCCCAACATAGTCTACGGACAAATCCCATGTAGTTTAAAGGTCTATTTATTACAAGGCGAGAGCACAATTAAATCGGTTACTTGTATATTTCCTTTTCATTTCCGCGCTCCTTCTAAATTCTACAGTACTCCTCTGCAAACGATTCATCCGTCGACTATAATACGTTCTCTTTAAAAAACCTCATATTTTTCCCAGACCACAACTTTGAACTCAAATCGCGGCTGCTTCTAAGACATCAATAGAGCTGCTCTAATTTCTCAAATCTTTGCCTTATTTTGGCCGAGTAATTGGATTTCAATTGGCTATTGCTTGCGTGCGGAGCCGAGATTCACATCTGATAGATAGCCTAGACTAAGCTGGCTCCTAACAGCTGCTGTGTGCTAAAACATTTCAAATAGGAAATGTGATTTTTGGTCCGCAGCGGCTCCGGCGTCAGCTCCGACGGGGCCTCTTCTCACCTACTTAAAGCCCCTAAATAGATGGGACTATACGGAGTGTTTGAGAAGTCATTTTGGGACATGGCAGGCCGAGCGGCGCGGTGGCGGCGGCGGTGGGTTAAGAATAAACGAAACATTTGAAAAACAAGAATGATGATACGATGGGGGATAACTTTATAAGATATTAGCAATATGGTTTTGGAAATTTGGAAAGTATCTTATTGAAAAGTTAAAGTTAATAAAGTTGTTTTTTCCTGTAATCGCACATATCACACAATAACTTTAGATTTCTTGGGCGCAGGTTTTCGGCCATTCATTTCGGAATCTTCTGAGCACAGACGCCTCCTTTCTAACATTCCGTCTTCGGGTGCACGAAACATGGGATAAATAAGCCGCTGGTTTCCCAAGCTTTCTTCAACTACGGGGAGTCGAACCCACAGCCTCAGAGCCATTAGGCTAAAGCACCCGCTTTAAAAGTTGCTAATCACAAAAGTAAATGTTTCTTAGATGCTTAAACCTTAACTAGGTGTGTTCTTATCTATTAGGTGGGTCCCACTCACGATAAGATATACAATTCATAAAATTTCCAATCGAGCGATCATTCAAACAGTTGCTACTTCACTATAAATTATGCTACGCGTGCGCTAATTGTCAAATGGGAAAAGTTCATAGCTTGACGATCAAATAAAGAGATTCGAGGTATATTGAGGGAAAGTGTCATCCAAAAGATCATGGCAGAATATATTCCAAATTTGTTGTTCCAAGTATTCTACCCAATTCTGTAACCACTAAATCTAAAATACAGTCAGCGCCAAGAGTAATAATGGATTGTACAGAATTCAACGCTCTGAGCCCCTTTTGCGAGCACCGCGCCAGCATCTGTCGGCTACTCTACGTTCAATATTGTACTTTGCAAGTACGCGCTTGCAACTTGCCTGCAGGTGCGGTGTTAAAACTCCTATAAATACGCAAGTGACACTACATTATTACTTTCGGCGCATACTATAACTATGTATACTTATTTATTTGTATATTAACTTTACTACGCAAGTATAAACCAGCAACTACTAAATAAATTCAGCTACACTATTAATTCAGCCTTTCTGAAACATTTACTTTTCTATAAGTTATGTTTACTCGCCAGGAACTTTCAGTCAACATCCGAACAATAGGCGCGAAGTAAAGCAATTACATTTATATTTTTAAAATGCTTCGAACACAGCACCTTTAGAAGAATCAAAGGAACCAACTTTATGTACAAAGCCTTCAATTTAAAAGGGGAACCTCGTGACTGAAATTATTCAATATGCAACACGAATGCCCTGAACACATGGCTAATTTTATCCTGCTGACTCAATTCTGAAAGCCAAAACGTAGGGCAGGGAAAATTCCGTTCGGACCCGCCCGGGCCTACCCGTTTATCAAACGTTCGGCCACGGGCCGGCCCGGCCCGTCCAATTCCCCTGCCCTGCCAAAAGGGTCTTTAGACTGGCTTTACATGCAAAAAGTTGCAGCTGAAAAACGTAAAAGTAGAGCGGGATTTGCATAAATTAATAAATTAACATAATTATTAGAGTATTAATACATTTTTATTCAGAAGAAGTGACTAAAGTGAAGTTGGCCATGTATATTGAGGGAATGTCTTCTTTCAGGACGCAGACTATGGTAAGAATAGAAGAAAATAAGGAGTAAGGGATACGGATCCGGAATTTTTAACCGACTGAGATCAAAAATAAACAATTTCAAGCAAGGGTAGACCCGAGCACGATTTTTTGGATCAGTGGCTCCTACCATATCATCTAATTTCTAGATGATATTTTTTGCTATAGACAGTCTTTTCGTTAATCATTACCATAAAGTTCATTCAAATATTTTGCGAGGCGCAGTGTCATATAAATTAAATGTAAAATCTGTTGACGTGGTGCGTTTTCTCCAAAAGTACACTCATTTTTATAATACTGAGCCCCGGTCGTGATACCGCGCTGGAAACCTAGGTCTTGAGAGACACTAAGGAAATGACTTAAAAGCAGAACCGCAAGAATAAATGTTTCAAATTTCAATAACAAATAATTTGTCTCAGTTTAAGTCAATCGGTTAAGCGTATAGTTGAAGGTCGAAATTAAAGCAAAAACAGTTAGAAATTTCCAAATTTAGGATTTTCAACTGGACGTTTATTTCCAACAATTCTGGAAAGATCCACGATTAGCTCACAATGAATCTAGGTTTGTCCGAACATCCTAATTTCTCTCAAGGTTCATAAATGTTTTAGGCGAGTCCTAGTTAGAGATAAAGATGTTCTACACAAAATGTGGCATCCTGATGTGTATTTTGCAAATGCCAGAATTGCCGAGTTTCACGAGGTGAGAAAAGTAATTCAAAATGATTGTTATCTATAGTATCTATCAGTGGTGTGCGGGATCGCGTTTTTGAAAAAGGCGGGATTGGGGATTGATATTTTTTTGCCCGGGATCTTTCGCATTCCGCATCTGCGTTTCGCACTTTTTGAAAGTGGAGTTCTGCACATCGCTGATATGCACCGTTTGGTCAACGTTTCTCTCGCTAAGGCCACCGGCTATAACTGCTTTAACTTGTGGACCCGCAGAAAACGTTTCAATAGCAACATTTCCAAAATTCTGAATCCCTTTTAATCCCGTGATTTTCTGAAAAATCGGCGGGATTCGGGAACGGGTTTCGGGATTGTAAAAAAATTTCCCGGGATCCGGGATTGGGAGGGATTCGGGAGGAATCCGGCGCACCACTGGTATCTATAGTACGCAGCTGCAGAGATAGGCAGCGGGCGCGTAAATTAATTAATTGATCGCTGAGGGATGACGAGGCAATAAAGGCCATTTTGAATACCTTGCACGTTATTTAAATGTAATGTTATACTAATAAATAATTGAACATAAATGATAAATGAATACTGACTGCTGAAAAGCAAATCGAACGTATAAATGATAATATGAAACATTTACTGCCTGGCGTTCGCACAAAAAATTTCCGAATGCGTTTATGCATGGCTGATAATTTCACGGGCCGGGCCGGGGCCGAAAATTTGAGAAACGGGCCGGCCTTTTCGCAGCCCTGCGCTTCTGGAACAAACATGATTTTAAAAGTGTTTTGCTATATAATCTGATTCAAGAGGAATAATGGAGTGTTACTTGAGTATTTTAAGGAAATTTTGCGTATATTTTCGGTTTTCGAATACTTTCAGAGCCATTTTCAAGGAGAATCTTTTTTTTACACTCCATTGTTACTCTAGAATCGTACTATAGTCTCGAGAATCTGTTCGCATTGTTAGCATGTTTTTGCGTTCGTAAAAGATATATGCAGGATACCGTATACCGTGTTTGACAAAAATCCTTTTTAATATTAGAGGTGATAATGAAAATTTACGATTATTGTAACACAAATTTTATGATTATCTAGACAGTATTATGTTCTATTTATACATTTTTATCTTATATTGTATAATCGGAGTGAGGACTTGGTCCTGGCTTTGGTGAAAATGGGCCGTAATAAAGGTTTTGTCCGGTTTTCAAGAGCTTTTATTTGGGACCCAGCAAGACCACTTTTACTTCTTTTCTAAAGTGGTATTAAAGAATTCTTCAAACGCCAGAAATTGCAAACTACTATGTGCTGGGATAAGTAAGCTGCTGGTTTCCCTAGCCTTCTCCAAGGGGTAGGGTAAGACAATTGGACTAATGGGAGTCTGCGAAATTTATGTAATTCGGAAGCCACCAATAAAATGAATAATATAATGTGAGTTATTGTAAAAATGCATAAGAAGAAATCTGTTTTTTTTTTGGAAAAATCAAAGATCATGTTTTCTAGAATAAATTTTTAAGCAGAAAGCTTGGAAATGAAAACAATGTGCTGAAATAGGAAACACGGCTCGCCAAATGAGACAATAGGGATTAGAGTACTGTGCCCATTTTAAAGTTAAAGTTCATTTTCACTGGAATGCTTTAAACAAATCAGTCGAAAAAACTCAGTCGCACAGATTGAGCTATGACCTTTCGATTGTAAATAAACATAAATTTATTGGATAAATAATCCAGGAATTGAGCCGCAAGATTTCACATGTGAATTTGCTCTGTCCCGTTACGTAATCTTAAAAATTAACCAAAATTCGTGAAGTTTTCAAAGAAAATTGGAAACGCTGAAAAATATGGAATACTTGCAGGAACCAGTTAAATAGTATGGCAGAATTTATAAGAAAACAGAAATAAAGAAATTAATGTGAAGTATAGTCTATCACAAGACCTAGGTTTCCAGCGCGGTATCACGAGCGAGGCGCCGTGTTATACAAAATAAATCTACTTTTAGAGAAAACGTACAACTTCGACCGATTATACATTTATTTTGTATAACATTGCGCCTCGCGTTTGATACCGCGCAGGAAACCTAGGTCTTGAGATGAACTATATTTAGTGTGATATGTTATATATATTTATCTTTGCTCACCAATGCCAAGTATAGTCTGATTCAAGATGATTAATGGAGTGTTACTTGCGTATTTTTATGAAATTTTGCGTATATTTTTGGTTTTCGAATACTTTCAGAGCCATTTTCAACGAGATTCTTTTTTTAATACTCCATTTTTATCTAGAATCAGACTATAGTCTCGAGAATCTTTTTGCATTGTTATCATGTTTTTACTCTATGTTCCCTCATTTCATTTATAAAAGCAATGCATTTGTTATGCTACCTCATTTCCCTCGAGTTCAATTCCCGGCCGGGGAGAAGTTTTAGTCTTTTTCAATAGAAACTAATCTAAATAGTTATTTTATAAACATTCTGAATGTATCTTACTTATTAATAAAAGTTTATTTGTGTTATCTATATAATTTTCTTATTGTATTGCGTTGTAAATTGAGTGGGGTCTTGGTCTTGCCATTGGTGAAAATGGGCCGTAATAAAGGTTTTGTCCGGATTTCAAGAGCTTTTATTTGGGAAAATTGGCTGAAAGACTAAATTTAAGTTATAAAAGTAAGTGCATTTTCTGGTTTATCAGGCTCGGTTAGAATAAAAGTGCGTATTTCTGAGCTTCCGTATATTTAATGTATTTATGAGAACCATAATCCCGCCCACACAACCCTGCGGCAAATTGCACATCTCTTCAACTGAAGGCAATTCCCAGACACTAAAAATATTATCATATAAGTTACATGATATAACTGAACAGGCAAACAAACAACAACGGAGAAACCAATTTCACATTTTTAAATATCGGAAGAACATTTTGTATAGGACTAACCCAGCAAGACCACTTTTACTTATTTTCTATAGTGGTATTAAAGAATTCTTCAAACGCAAGAAATTTCAAACTACTATGTGCTGCGACAAGTAAGCTGCTGGTTTCCCTAGCCTTCTCCAAGGGGTAGGGTAAGACATATGAACTAATTAGAATCTTCGAAATTTATGTAATTCGGAAGCTTGAGTTCTTGAAAAGAAAACGCAGTTGCAGAGTGGTATCTCAGAAGTAACACAAGGAAATTGCAAAGGCAGGAACTTCAGTCGGCAGACGACCTATATGCCATATAGTCGCGTTAATGCTGCCTTTTACTCGCACTGTGTTTATTCCCCTTTCTTATCAATATCGCCCTGTCCGGTAAACGTTCATTGAAATAGTGACATTTGGTTCCCATTTGTATTATAGCGCGTTCAGCGTCAAAGTGAAATATGGGCGCGTTAGCGTTGCTTAGCACCCAGAAGCATAGTGGTTGATTCAGGCTTAGTATATTATTTACTAGGAAAATAGTAATTGTAGCAAATTTAATTTAATCTAGGAAAATTTACTGCCATTGGAGCAAAAAATAGTAAAGGACTGGGCTATGACAAAAACAGTACCTGTATGTGCAATAGTACTATTTTGTTTTGTTTTATATATATATAGATATTTATTTATTTATTTTCTGTTTTTGTTAACTCTGTTTTACTGGTAAACATGTTGTGCTGTACTACTACTAATTTCGGATACTTCCTTCGTATAGTAGTGAAGTACATTTTGGAATCGATGGATACTACCAAGCAGATAAGTAGGTTTAAATTATAAAAACTTTTTACAGGATATTGTCCTTAAATTGTCAGTCAGTGTACAGTAATCCAAGAGCCTAAAAAGAAGAAACTATATTATATGCTGCCATACAAGTGAAATGTCTACGGAATAGGAACAAAAGGTAATAGAGAAGTAATTCTAAAATATAAAAATATATTTAACCACAGTAAAGATTATGGTTTTGCAGACTGGAATCCATGATGAATGAATTAAAGCTTGTGAAGGACCAACTGTTCGGAAGTGGTCTAGATGTTATGTGAATTAAATGTATAGTCCACAACAAAAAGAAGACTGCAGTGCGCGGTGTAGTGTAAGGTTACGCATGTTTACTATGTTATGTAACAAATCCCGTTTAGATAAAATGTCGGATGATATTTCTTATTAATGAATGGCACAGTAACAAAGGACGATACCAAACGCAAAAACCAGAAAAGTTCGGAAAAGAAATAAGGCCGTCTAGGCCTTACTTTACAGGGGTTTCGATCAGAAGAGCGAAGGTTGTGAATAGAAACGTTCTTGCCTAAAAAGCTTTGAATTTAACCAGCAACGATATTGCTTTCAAGGCGATATATCTGTTTCTTAACAATTAAATACGACATTTTTCAAATTATCTTGTGTTTTGACATTTTCATTTTTTTCATTTTGTTCAGTTTCATTTTGGTGACATGTTCATACTTCTGACTCGTTCATTCCTCCTACAAATTCTTCCCGAATCTGAACTCTGCCGTGGCCAAAATACATGTTTATATATATGAGGACCGTTTAAACCATTGAGTAAAGAATGAAAATTAGGAAGAGCCTTGCATTTTCTAGTTTCTGTTAGCTCTGTTAGATCATGTTCTACTAGATCTACTCAAATATAGTCCATTGTTTTAGTTTACTCTATGTATAGCAAATGTTACTAACTACTAACCGAACAACGGAACAAAAATCATATATTGTTTGAGGTTTGTGGAACAAATAAACATTTTCAGCTACAATGGAATGGACACAATGAAATGTATCAGAGACATACCGTGAGAGTACTAACGCGTTGGAGGTTGGTTTGCTTAAATAACTTCAAATTATCGGCTATATTTGCAGGATATATTTTGATCGTATAGCTGGTATATACATTAGACACAAAGCACCGGTATTTGAAATCACCCAGAATAAAAAAGCTGCATTCGACACAACAACCTTATGAACGGAGAGAATGTTCCAGCTAGGACCAACCAATGTAACAGTTAGTCTATATAACCTTCTATTTTAGCTAACCCGATGAGAATACCAAGAAGCCACTCTTAGTGTGCCCAGATCCGTTTCCGGAGCACAAAATCAATAACAATAGCCTGGCCGTATTTCAAAGGTATGAGCGGTATCGCATTTTAGTTCTAACCATCCTCAATTCCGATCTAATTAAAAGAGTTCGGAAAGGTTACACAGATTGAGCTGTGGCCTTTCCCATGATATATAAATTAACATAACCTTCTTGGTGAACTAATCGAGGAATTTAGCCGCAAGATTTAACTATTTGAATTTGTTATGTCCCGTTGCCTTAGGGCGCGGCGATCCGTGAGGTTTCAAAGGTATTCAACCCAGAACCATATTATGTTATTCATACTATTGTACAAGAGAATAGTCAAGTTTAGCTTTATTTATATCTATACATATCTTCCCCGTTCACTCTATTCCTAGTTTTACTATATGCTCTTATATTTGCAATCCGTGAGATATCGTGTTGGGACCCAAATTTCCCCGCCAAGCTTGACCAACAGACGAAAATGCTACCCTACAATTTTCTCATTTATACCCGAGCAAGGCTTGTGATTTTTTATCCCCCAAATTGAAAGTAATAACTATTTTGTGTATATATATATGTTTTTCTGAGAAATTCTTGGAAATCTTCAATTCTATCCATTCCCCTCTCCATTCAGTGATCATGGCCCACGATTGTTAATTGTCCAAATTGATTTTCCAATAGTGAAATATTATTTTCGGACAATCTTCAACTATGGGCCACCTCGATTGCTAACCGCCCCCCCCCCCCTGCCAATTTTTAGTTTTTTTACTAAAACTACTTATTCCCTTTTCCGGAAATTCTTGTTGAACAGGTTTAGTAGAATAGATAACAATATTTATAGCTAAATTAAATAAAGTATATTCAATTTTATAAACAGGGAGGTCGGTCGTATCAATAATTCACAACACGGTAGGTCCCGCAACGAATGTCGGGGTTACTGTAAACCCCGTCAGAATAATCAATAAAATATTTGTAAATTTTTTAGCTAACATTAACAAACAACAAACAGGCAATACAACATTATGCTTCCATCTTCAATAAAAGTGAGTTATTATATTAATTTAATTACAAATACATAATATTTAGAAGGCAAATTCTCTGTTGCAATGGTTCATCCCGAAATGATGTTATGGAATCTTATGCTTGACTAAGAAAGGCATTCATTAAAGGAAAAATACAAGCAGTACCGGAGAAGTAAGCCTTTTTTATTATATTTAGTACTATTATATTTAGTATAAGAATAGATTTGCAGCAAAATATATGGAGATAAGTTAGATTATAATGAATTTACATTTAAAGTAAATGGACCAAATCCGACAATTTCCTATTTCTTTATATTTAACGTCACCTCTCTCCAGGATACTTTGCTGGAAACCTAGTTCTTATAAATATTATAGTGTATTTATAATGGTTACTGTTTAAGCTAAGTGAATGATTAGTAATTATTTATACTCCTGTACTTCTTCATAGAAAGCATTACATTTGTTATAGACAATTACTAGTTTGTTTCAAAAGCACCTAAGTTAGACCAAAATAAATGCGTTATGAAGCAAAGGCTCCATGTCCAGCCAAACCGAAACCCCGTTCATTTCAAGAGTAGCTGGAAGCTGAAATATAGAGATCAAAAATATACCATGTGACTTAGCGATTAATTCGTTAACCGATACGGTTCGAACATTGGTTTTAAATGAACATTTTAAATGAAGTCCTTGGTCAATCATTGAAATAGTCCAGATAAGCATATTGCATTCAACTAAAAGCTAGTAAAAGGGTTTGATTAGTATTCATAGAAGTTGGAAATAGTTTGCCTTCCCGTTTTCTCTATAAAGGTTTCACCAGTTGTTGCACATACTTTTGCCAACAGTACCTTCCGCTACTAGTTTGGATCGCAACATACCCTTTGCTCTAATAAATATATTATAACCTTTTGTGTACTGTTTTATATATTGGTTGTGGTTTATATGCATAGTGCATAAGTAGTATGGGAAAATGTGTTGTGTGGTTTTTCGGGGATTGTATTCTAGTTGGCTTAGGCCATTATGCTTTGAGTTTATATTGGTTCTTCTTGGTTTGTTCTTGTCGTTTAAATATCTCTTACCACTGTACCATCGACACGACATTTCCTGAACTAAGGGTGAGTGTCTCCTATTTTTGCTAAAAAGAGACACTCCAAATTTGAACAAAAAGCCGGCCTGGCCGGCCCGTTTCTCAAATGTTCGGCCCCTGCCCGGTCCGTAAAATTCCCAGCTTGTCATATCCCAATCCTTTATATTTAACATTGCCACCTCCAACGGTACTTTTATGGAAGTTGCCTTAAGCTATAGTATTTTAATATATTAGTATTATTATCCTTATGCGCAGTATTTTAATATATAATTAATTACCTGTCAAACTTGGCAAAGCCAGTTTTTCTAGTATTTGCATAGATGAAGTATAATCGAATCCAATAGTAATAATAGAGTGTTAACAATTAAAATCTTGCTATAGTCGATTAAGACTCGAGTCGATATCCCTATCGATTCGATTAGGTTTCTTCATAATCCGCGAGAGACACTGCGTTATTCCTTTTGAATTCCACTATATTAGCTTTTCATTAAACCAATAATTTTGTTTTACCAAATCTTTTGTTTGTTATTTTCTAATTATAACAAACAGTTATAACATTGGAATATAGTTTATTAAAGCATGAAATAGGGTGATGATAAATATATTCAATTAATTAACACTAATAGAGGAATAGAACCTGAGTATTTTACAATCTGAGTTGAGTAATCAAAGTAATAATGACGATGTTATTCATGAAGAGCACGGTACAACGTTGGCCTAAAACAAATTATTAGTCCTTTAAAAGTAGCAGTTTGTCGCGCCCTAAGTTAACGGGTCGGAGCAAATTCAAATGGTTGAATACACGAAACCTGGCTTATTTTGTTTATTAGGGTTTTGTTCTGTGTATGCCTTTTACAATGGTAAGATGCTTAGTGGAGCACAGTCCTTTACTTTGTTTGTCCACCTTGGCACACCGTGAAGTATCGTTCTTTTATTATTTTATTATCAGAAGTACTAATTTTCCAAGTTTCATATTTAAATATGTGGTTCAGTAATCCCAAGTAGGCAAACTAACCTTTTCTATACAAAGTTTCCATTACAACGGGGTCCTAGACAGTGGCAGATTTGGGCCCCGTCGTAGGC
>JAQGAV010000915.1:0-25458 GCA_034691345.1 Phasmarhabditis papillosa | reverse complement strand
TCCAACAAGTTTTTAGTATATTTCAATACAGAAGCCAACATTTCTGATGGCAACGATAGAAGATCCATATTACTGAAATATTGTCTTTGTAATTCAAGAAACCTTGAGAAAAATGGTTTATATTAAGTATATGACTAAACTATTAACAATAATACATAAGTTGATAGCATAGACAGTATCTTTTTCTTAACAATAAGACGCTCAATCGTTCCTTATGGCAATGACCTTTCTCCAGCAGAGGTCAAAATACATAAGACTAGAGTCTTTCGATAGGGTGGAGCCGGTATTTTTCCCTCTATTTAGTGGTTAGAGATGTGGCATCTGAATCCACGATGATCTGAGTCTGTGGGTTCGATTTTCCGTAGCTGCATACGGATTGGCAAATTAACGATATGAAATTGGATGGGGTGAGGGGCGGAATCCTCTGTTGGTTGCTGGTTAATGCGACCGGGCGTCCGTTCCGTGGGTAACCACATCGACATAGCTGTTCTAATACGTTCAAACCACCAATCGATTTTGACCCAATGGAAAATTCATTTCTTTAAATAGTTGGTTTGCTGTGGTCGATTGAACCACCCATATTGTCGAAATCGGGTGGTAAATTCTCCACACACCCGGTTCCGTTTAAAACATGGAATCGAAGATAAGATAAACTCGATATATTTACTCGATAATTTCTGAATGTCAGTCAGTATTAAGACCAACGAAAACGTTCAGAGAAATAGTAGTCGCGGTGGTTCTGTGGTACGTAAGTTTACGAGAAAGCACGAATAGTAGCAACCAGAGAAGATACCAGACGAGCAATAGTATAGAAACAACAAGATGCAAAGAAGAGAACGAAGAACAAATAAGAAAGCAAACAATTTTTCAACACACAAGTTTCCCGCACATACTAATTTCCCCATAAGCAACTGCTTATTGATATAACACAAAGGATAATACACAACAAGAGTAAAAGTAATAAAGGTTTATTAGTTGCGCAAATCGACGAAAGTCGAAGAGACTTGAGCGAAAAGGAATGCGAAAAATGACCTTAACAAAGATAGAAGCGACAATTTCCTTATAGCTTTTGATATATCGCTATTTAGTAAAACTTCTAATACATTTATAATATATATGTCTCTATGATATTTATGAGTCTGATCTTTCAATTTCCCTTCATGATATTAGGGGAGAAATGAGCAATACCACTTTCTGGTTCAGAAACTCAATGAGAATTTGCAAGTCCTTTACTCGTTCATATTGACTTTTATTTCTGTCATGAACATAAAAACCAATATCCTTCTAAAGGAACTGTACCACCATACGACCGACCACTAATGGTCACTGCATGTGCTGACACTGCCTTAATATACGTGAACCGCAGCATTTAATATCATTGCTGTGGTTTTTAACCATTCCCGGAAAATGTCTTGTGTTGTTTTCGACACATATTGTAGTGTATGTGCCATGTTTAAAGAAGCGTTGTATCACGTTTATAAAAAGTTATTATTCAAGAAACCAAAAAAAAAACGAAGTATCAAATGAATTGACAAGTTATTGATATTAACAGAAACATACACAGCAACGCAACGTGAAATTATATAATGTGAAAGTAACGATAATATTAAATGTACATTGGAATCTTTTGATTAACAGTTTAAATAACAAAACGTATCTTAAAGAATGGAAAAGAATTCTTAGAATCCTTGTCACGAACAGTTATGCACTTATTCCACAACCACCCAGACATTTCATAATTTTGAAAGCACTTTAATTTCATGATCAGGTCCTTAACACGATCCAAGTTCTCAACTTGTATTGTGAGATTCCAATGCGATCGTAGTGTATCAAATGAATCATTAATCGTTTCCTGAAATTGTTCGATAAATAAAGTATAGAAAATAGTAGAGAAACATGTACAGTTCCTATCCGACTAGCTGAAGTTTCCTGCCAGTAACTATACGATACAATTAAACCAATCACTCAGGGGGTTGAAAACAATGGGCTGCCTGAACTTCTTAAAACAAACTATGCATACCTCTAGAAATTGCTCCAATTCTTCAACTTTAACATCTTTTATGTATAAACAAAGCCTTCTGGGCAGCTTTCTTGAGCAAATCTGTTTCAAATCATTTAGGGTCAAGTCAGAAGGTAAGAAAGAACAGAGTGACCTTAGTTCAAGTTCATCAAATTGTAGGTCTTTGCATATCTGCAATTAAGTCGAGTATAACATTCTGGACACATACGAAAAGGCAGACAACCTCATTTTCGATAAGGCACCAACAGGTTCGAACCAGCGATTTCGCGATACAAGAGAGTGATGATATTGTCCTACTTAGTGACTAACAACCATAAGACTAACCTCGTTGAAAGGACAAGGCCCAGGCAAGACTAGCGTTAGTCTTCTGATATTAAAAGTAGTCAGAACTCTTCTTAGCAACTGCATATCAAAGGTTAGTTTACAAAAAATCAAGATAAGTTCTGATATTTTCCTGAAAATTATAGTTATTATTCAAATATTCCGAACACTTACACTGCACGTTGCGTCAATATAAATGTGGCTATTTCCTCGGAGATTGCGAAATTATCAAGTCGAAACATTCCGCGGAATTGATCCATCTGAAAAGCAAACATTTTATTCAATAAGAAAACCACCGTTTATCAGAGTCAGAGCTGTAATGGGCCGGATCATGGCCAAAGTATCTCGGCCCTGCCCTTTTTCGTAATGTTGGCCCGGGCTGGCACGTTTACATACCCCTGATCAGTGTGGATATTCGTTTCGAGACATTGGGCCTTGTGCCGGTACAGCCATCATGAATGTGGCCAACCGGCCTGCTGATAACTAGCCCGACCAGGACTGAGATCTGTAAGTTCCAATCACTGTCCGATCCAGCCAAATGCGTAAATTCTTGGCCAGCACCTTGTATATTTGGTAATTTATTCACCTACCTTTGAGAAATAAAACTGTAAAATATTTAAGAGAGGTTCATCTCTGCTGTGATATCTTACGATTTCCTTGACGGGGTGTGGAAAAGAAGGAGTCAAGTAAACTTGGATTCCTCCATCTGCTGGGCTAACACTAAACAGCTGAATTATTGTAGTCACAATTGATCTAGTGATCTATTTTACTAATTTATTTTCTTAAATTCTTGATATTATGGATTGATCTGAGAATACTATTGATCGATTAATACGGAAACATGTAAGCAAACTGTATTTTCAGCAATTCTGGTTCTAGGAAGTTCCTTCAACAGTTATTATATAGCCTGTGTGGTGCAAATCAACATGTTTTTCGCACGTAATTTAAGCCTTTCTGGCAAGTTCTACGACAGGTTGGGTCCCGCCACGAAACGACTGTCTACCGTATTTCGGGCGGCAACAAGGATTGGACAATGGCGCGATTTGGCCTAAAATCTTCAACTTCAAGTGCGTTACGTCTCGTGATACGTAGTTATGTTCGTGTTTTATAGATGAGGTTTTATATTGTTATGTTTCTAACCTTTATGTACATAAATCTTCCTAACATTTCTCTCTGTTTTATATCTTGTGTTGGGAAACTTAGATCGGAACCTTGCTATATGCTCTTTGAGGCGAGCCATTCTACCCTCTGAACCACCGGGGCAAAGGAACATATACTATCGACGAAAGAGAAATGGTTTGACCCTGTTTGAGGGGTGAAATTATATCTATTCCGCCGAATAGCCTGTTCTGAGAGTTTCTTCACAGTAATAAAATACTTTTAAACGCAAACCTCTAAATCAACAATCGTTCCATTCATTTTTATATAACACCGCTGCTGCCCAGAATTCAACGCTTAAAATCAGGCACATGCATACCTTAGTTAACTTACAGAAGACTCGAGAATTTCGTCGTTGGTATGCGAAATCTCTTCACAGTCGAATCCACAACTGCTGAGATTTTTCGAATCTCCAACAAGTTTTTAGTATATTTCAATACAGAAGCCAGCATTTCTGATGGCAACGATAGAAGATCCATAATACTGAAATATTGTCTTTGTAATTCAATAAAGATTAAGAAAAATAACCTGTGGATTATATTGAATGTATGTTTAAACAATTGACAATAATATATAATTTGGCGGTTTTGCAAAATTCAATTCTTAACACTTAAGGCGTCTAAAGGTTCCTTAAGGCAATGGCGTTCTGCAAGCAAAGGTTCGAAAACCTAACCCTAGAGTCCCTTGAGGGGTCAGATGGTTAAATTCCTTCATGGCGTGGAGCCGTTGCTTTATCAAAGGTGTCAGAGCTGCGGTCTATGAATTCGTAAGGACTTGAGGTTGTGGGTGTGATTGTCCTAATGTACGATGGGCTGCGTTGGGCTGGGTTGTTTAACAAAAGAAAGGAGTTTGGGCTGGACTGGGCTCATCTTTCCACCATCCAGGGTTGGGCTGAGATCGGATCCAGCCCAAAATTCCCATCTCTAGTAAATTCAATCTCAAATGGTCCACTTTCAAAAATGGTCTGTGATTTTTCATGAAGTATTCCTTAATTATATATCAAAATGTACAAGAGAGTGTTAGACTATCAGAAAAGAAATCTGAGAACTAAAATTAAATAAATTCGCAGCCCTAACTTAAACCTAAACTCTCGGAGAATTCTTGGCAAGTAATACATAGCTAGCGCTAGGTAATACTAAATGTAATACAGTAATCATATAGATAACTCTGCGGGTAAATCTCATTTATAAGCCTAAGCAGTATTATACAGGTTACATGGGATTGAGTTCGAATGAATAAAATGGATTTTTTAATTGTATTCCCAAAACCGGTACTACATGACCGTATATAGTATGTTCCAACAGTTAGGTATCTAGCGCATATCCTGGGAAACAGCCGTATTATATAAAAATTAATGGAACATCGTGGGGTTGGGTTTTAAAGCTTGTTAGCATGGGTGTAAAACCTCGTCGTATTTCTACCGTCTTACGTGACTCATATAGTCGACGGCCGGATCGCCTGAAGAGGCATACGGTCAGTTTCGCAAAGGAGCGCGGATTCTAAGTGGTAATAGGCTGAAACATAATCATATCAGCGCTCTAGTGCAATATTTACAGTCTTTTACCTGTAAGCAATTAGTCCGTCGACTATACTAATATAACATTTCTTATAATAATATAAAAAGGAGGTTTTTGTAACGTGGAATTATAATTGTTCAATAAATAGTTAGTTAGAACTAATTTATACAAGTTATAATTTCAATAAATTAAGCAGTAGAATACTAAAGTTTGAAGTAAACATTGAGATAGGACTATTTCGTTTCGCCCTAAGAATAGTCTTATACGAAATAGCTCCGATCGGTGGCCGGGCTCTCAGTAAGACAACCACCGATCTTGCTTATATTATTATGTATGTTGAAACATAAATAGATAAATAGATAAGCATTATAATAAAAAATTAGATCTGTTGAATGGAAGGGCTTTAGGCAAGGCCGAGAAACAAACATTAAGAGAGCAGAAGAAGGACAGTCCTTAATTTTGTTTGTCTACCTTGGTGGAACGTGGCATTTGTCATTGATTTCGAACACTTTTTTGTTTCTGTATCGTTATGATTAAAATTTGGAATGGGAGGTAAACACTAAGGCCAAAAGGATTCTGTAAGTTTGGATCGAAAACTGATTCTAAACGGATATAGGAGCAACTGAAATCCGGACTATTCTGCGCGTCTACTAATTGCGACAGGCAATCAAAGTTTATTAATATTTTCGTAAGCATCATGCGGTTTTGACCCAGCGTAATTTTTTATCAAAAAAAACATTCTGTCTTCGGTCATTCATTCATTCATTAGTTGGTCGTAGCCGGTATCAGTATTTTTATAAAATATTTCTGTTTTGTTGTGTTATTGTTTAAATGTTTAATAAGTTTTGTATTTAATTTAGTAAGTTTTTTCTTTCTTCTGTATTTGAACGTCACCAAATCATAATTTTGGCATTTTTAAAAGCCAGTGGGCAGTTTTGTATAAACCTGCACAACTACTTCTATTTTAAACTTTTTTGATATTATGAAACCAAGAAATGACATTGGCATCGTAAAACACTTAGAAAAAATATCAAGAATTAGATTGTTATTTCTCTTTTATGTGAAGTACCAGGAAAAAAGAAGTTCAGAAAATGAATGCATATATCTTTCTTTTTATATTCCACTAAAAATATTAACTTTTCTCACTTCTAATTAACTATTCAACAACAAATAACAATGTAGATTTGGATCTTTACCAATTTACTGTCCTGCGCCTCTTTTAGATTAAACGCACGGTGTGGTCTACAGTAAGCCAAGGAACATGAAACAGAAGTATCAAAATTACAAAATGACGCAGAATCACTCAATTTTTTTGCTACATACATATTTTTATTATATTTTAAAGCTTATTAATATAAGCGATACTGGTTACCTATCTTATCCTAGCCATAAAGGCATAGGTGAAATTGTGGTTGCTACTTTAAAAAGTTTTCAATTCTATTTCTAAACGTTTTACGATAGTTTAAACTGTTATTGCACAATGAATAAATGAAGTAGCAAGTTCTAAATTAGTAGTGTTTACCGTTGGGTAATATTTTTTCGAAAAGATTCAAACACAAAACTAAAACAAACAGCTTAAACGCCCCCCAAAACATAGCTCTTATTTTACGACACTGCGCCTTGTCTAAATTGTTTCCTGCGTATTAATTCGAATTTGTATTTTGGGTTAATCACATAAATATTCATCTTGTATAGTTTTCCTCTTGTACCTTGCATTTTAACCTTGTTTTTATATTAATATTTATAGAAATCATGGCCAGAAAGAACAATAACAAGTTCAAGCCTACAGAAGCAAAACAAGAACAAAAGGGAAATACCGTACCTAAAAAGACCGATAAATGGGATTCAATTGAAGATGGATCTGCACCGCAATCAGCAAGTATAATATTTTCTATATTTCCCCCTAAATTCGTTTTTCTTAGGGGCCGCTCTCTTCAAGCCGAAAGTGGAACAATCAAAGGAGAATATGCCTGTGTTTAATAGAGTACGTTTGATGTCTTCTGAACTCTCTCAACTATCATTTTAGAAAATAAAACGACAGTGGCGCAGTGACGGTGAGAAGGCTGATCGGGTCGGCGTACATCAGATCAATGCGAAACCTCTGAAGAAATCTGATCGGGTAGCGGAACATCAGGCCCATGAGAAATCTTTGAAGAAAGTTGTTTGGGTCGAGACACACCATCCCCAGGAGAACTCTCGTAAAAGGGCCGCTGCAGAGAACTCTACCACTAGCAAGAGATTCAAACAAGGTGATGACTAGGACAACATGATCAATTTTACCACAAAATAAATCGTTTTACTTGTTCACAGCTCAGCCTTTTGTATCTATTAATAATTGCAAAGCCATAATGATTCTAACAGATTTAACATGTATCATCTATCTTATTGGAAACCGCTTAGTCAAACCTGAAATGCCACTAAGTCTTGACAAACTTTTACTATATGTTATACATATAGTTGTCAAGTTCCGTCCTTCATAATTTCTGTATAAACAATTCTTACAGACGATCAAGTTGATTCAGAAGGTAGACCGAATATTTTCAAGTCTATTGTGGCTAATACAGGTAGACTCTTTTCAAGTCTCTTTATCAAACCTCATTTTCTTAAGCCAAAAAGTCGTCCTCTGCTGTTGACAAACCAAAGAAGAAAGCGAAGTCCGGAAAAGCCGAGTACATTATAGAACAGCCAGTCGAGGAGATCGTGCTTAAGAAATCATTCCCTACCAAGAGTTGGTTGATGATTGGTGTCTAGTTTATAATCCTATATTCAGAACGCATTATGGCAAACCTTTTTGATGACGAAGAAGATTTTGATTTGGACGGTCTCGATAGCGACACAATTGAAGACGAAGAGTTAGAAAGTAATACTTTTACAGAATTTGCCTGAATTGCATTAACTAGTTTTTAAGTTAGATATCAGATCTCATATTAAATGAAACCTACAACTATTTAATTTTATCGTGTAGTTTTAAGACACGAACAGAAAATTGAGAGTAATGGAAATACACATAAACATATTCAGTTATCGAGGATGAAGATGAGGACGAAGAAGTGGAAGACGAAGATCTTGATGAAGAACTAGAGGATGAAGAAGTTGATGCGGATGCGATGCGTATTAACCCCGAAGACATTGACCGAGTAGTGGATGATGATTCTGATCTGGAGATAATTACGAATGAGCAAGACATCCAAGACGAGCTATATTCCGGTGGAAGCATGGATGAATTGGATGATGAAGAGCATCATGTATCCCTGTCTTCAATTTCATTTTAATTTCATCGTTTTCAGGGCAATTGCTGTGCTGACGAAGAAGAATCCGGTGATGAATCTGATGTAAGTGCCCTCGATGCTGAATCTGATGGAGAAGGAAACTTGGGAGAAGATCGCAGTGCGGGCAAACTGAGTCAAAAAGTCAAGGGGCCAGCCCTAGACTTTGACAACTTTCCCTTCAGTGATGAAGATTCCACAGTCACATCAACTCGCGCATTTGCTTGGATGGTAACTCCATCTGATGTCCAAACATTCTTCAGGTTTTGTTTTCACAAACTCACAAATAATATTAGTATTTAGTGAATTCTTCCAAAGTAACTGTCTTGTCGTTAAAAGAAACTGTCCAAACTACTATGGAAATTTCTTCTCGACCAAACGATTTTCTGAGCTTCTGCAGAATGTTTGTTGCACAGGAACGCAGAAATATTTATATTTGAAATTTAGAATTATGTCGAATATGGGGCTAATATCAACGTTGCCGAGTACAAAAACAGCATTCGCATCACGCCGAATGGCGAAGGACGCGTATACCCACATCACATCACAGAGCATTTGAAAGTTGGTGCTATTCTAGTTTTATAACTAATGTTTACGTTTAGCTCGGACGATCTGTTCAACTAGTCAATCCACAAACTTTCGATTCGCATATCTGGTACCTGTGCGAAGTTCTCCAAGAGCTTTTCGGATGCTTTGTAGGAGCAAACACGTAAATAAATAATAGTTCTTTATCATTTCACCAATATTCTTAGATATTTGACTCCCGCTGGAAGTGCTGGTTTTGCTCCACACTGGGACGAAATTGATGCATTTTTACTTCAAGTTGAAGGAAAGAAATACTGGAAGGTATATGCACCAAGAGATGATGATGAAGAACTTCCCAGAGATAGCAGCGGTACATATTGGTTTAGTTCTTACCTACAAATTGTGCACTGCAGGAAACTTCACCGAAAAAGATATGAAGAATAGAAAGCCCACTTTCGAAGGATGGGTTGAAGCTGGGGACATGTTATATATTCCTCGTGGATTCATTCACCAAGTAAGGCGAACAAATAATATTTACCTTTTAATATTTTTCAGGCCAACACGTCCAAAGATGTGCATTCTCTTCATGTAACTGTATCCACTGGCAGGCAATGGGCTTTTGCTGATCTCATGGAAAAGATAGTATAGAACGGGGCAATTAATAGTTAATCATACTCTTTAGGTTCCCGATGCCATTTCTGCTCTTGCACAGAGTCGCATGAAAATGCGTCGTAGTGTCCCAGTTGGGCTAATGGATATGGGTGGCGTTTTGGATTCATCCTATGCAATGGAAGAAAATTTCGAAGAAAAGTGCGTGACTGACTAGGTTGTTGTTTATTTAACCTGTTATCTAGGTTCAAAGTTCCACTCGATCGGAACATGTCTATGCTGCGAAACTTTGTTGCTGATCACTGTATGGACAGCGCAGTCGATATTATGTCCAGGGAATTCATGAAAACTGCGCTTCCTCCTATGCTTACCCCAAGTAAGTAATTCGGACGCGTGATGAATTAATTGTATGTTGTTACAGATGAGCAACGACTTTCCGTACTTGGTCACGGTAGTGATATTTTAAGTGGCAAGACCATGGAGTTCACCCCTAGTACGCAAATCCGATTAATTCGGCGTCATGGCCAGAGGTAGATTATAAGCAGCTGTTTTTCCTATTCACCAATTTTTAGACTTGTATTCGAATCCGAGGAGCGTTGTTTCCTTGTGCATCGCATGAATAATTCGCGATTGTACGAAGGTCGAGGAGAACAAACTGTGGATCTTCCGACGGAGGTATATTACTGTCCCTATGTACATACATTTTATCTGCAGTATGCCGATTTCTATGCCCAACTTCTCGGAAACTACCCTGAATGGATGAGGGTAGATGAACTAACTTTGGATGATCTTACCAAAGAGGATCGTAAAAGTTTCTGTTCTCTTCTCTTCAGCAGAGGATTGATAATGGCCCAACAACCAATGAAGAAGAAGAAAAACTAATATTGTTTTTTAAAAGTGCTTTAGCTCTTTCCGTTGTTCACTGTTATTGTTGCATTGTTGCATTTTTCAAAATGCTTGTATCACTAATAAATATTTTCTTAGAATTAGCTTCATAAGTTATTCGTATCCGTAGGTGATAGGAGGTAGCGCATTTTCTCACTAGTAGATAGAACATACATATAGGTTGTACAAAGTGAAAACACTACGAGTAGTGGCTGATTGGTTTTAATTTAGTTCACACATTTAAATTATTTATTAGAAAACGTAAGTAAACGTCTAAATAAGTTTTATTGGTGTCTGCGACCTTGATTTTATAACTGTTGAAAATCACTATATTCAGACTTATTCTTATGAAAAGTTAGAAACAGTCAGTGGAGATAGTTTACCCCTGGATGTGAGCATAATCTTCTATTCAAACAATGGAATGAAAGCATGTCTGACTATTCTAAAAACTGTGCTGGAATAGAATGTGCTTGGCTTCCAGAAAGAAGCCACCACGTCTGAATTGTCGCAACTGCCGCTTGACGACGCCTGCTTGCACATCTAAATGTGGCGTGTAGTCAATTCGTTGATTTTCAAACGTGAATTCAGGTTTTTATCGGTTTTGATTTGAGTAATTTTGTAGATATTTTGTATACTCTCTTCTTTTACTCCCTCGTTTGTTCTTAGTTACTGTTGGTTACCTGGTGCACACTCTTTGCAGTTATCAGAAGGGTCTACTAGATCTATGCATCTCTCATGACTGCTCATCCAGTATCACATAGGCTCGATATTCGGTTTCGGGTCACCATGGCGGGCCAGACCGGACCTGGGCTGAGCCATCTAACTGTAGTTACATACAAAACTGTTAAAGCACAGTTCTGTTAGAATTAGGTATTTGGGAAGCACCAATGCTCACTATCCTGTAGGGGACTGCTTTCAAATAGATTAAAACCATTGAATCCCAAATTTGACGAGCTCTAAAGCGGTGTCATGAGGAGCGGCTGAGTTTCAGAAAACGTAATTGCAATTCTCCCAAACAACCAAGTTTTCTTCAATTATTTTCAGTTCAATATTTGGTAACCGAGGCCTACTAGTAACAGGTTAAAGATCAACATGGTATTTCGCGGCTTTGTTGACAGGGTTCCTAACAATTACAATGATGCATTATCAAGGACTTCTAATCAGACCGAGAAGGGTAGCCTCGTCTTTATCAAATTCTTCAAACTCGGTCCTCAGCTCGGCCCCACCCGAGCCATATTTAGAAATTTTGGCCAGAAGTCCCGCCATCGTTTAGTCCTATTTGTTTGTTCTATATATATATATGTATTAGTTGAACTGTTCGGATAATTCATTGACAATTAAATTAAATAATGATCACAAAACGGAACATTTACAAGGATGCGTAGAGATATGAATGTACGTATTAAAACAAAAAGTAAGAGTAGGCCAAAGCTCATCAAATGTGTTTGTTTGATAGACTTGCCAGACAGAGATTATGAGACTAGAAATTATGTCTAAAATGGCAAGCTGAGAAAAGAAAAGAAAGGGACAAGGTTTTGGTAAAGATACCGTATTCACCAGAGCTACCCAGTGGCCGTAGTGTATAAACGGCCGCCGGGTGAGTGCCAGGGCAGATTTTAGCTGCCCTAGTAGTTGAGAATTGTTGCCCGTGCAGGCTAAAAACTGCCTAGGCTACCCGGGCGTTTCTATACTACGGCCACAGACAACTAAAAAACTTAAATGTTTTGAAAGAACCTGGTCAATAACAGAGTCTTGTAGTTTTTCAATGAACTGCATTTCTTGAGCCAGATGCTTTTAGCATAATTTCAAGTATAAAATATCTTTGATTGAAATACGTCATAGCAGTGAATACGGCCTTGGAATAAAATAATAACGACCTTCGTATTGGCCCACACTTAATTCCGTAAAGCCCTAATAAACCAAATACAATAATCAATGGTGGTCTCATCATACAGTTATAATATACCAGATGTGCAGTGACAAAAAAAATAGTTAACTCATTTATATATATATACAATTGTGGAATGTTGTGAAAGAGAATTAGCTAAGTAGCGCCCACAGTTACTAGCCGATCCGGGCTCGGACCGATATTGGTTGGTTAACTTTTCAGGTCCGGCGGACTTCGAAAACTCTGGAAATCTATGTGTGGAAATGTAGATTTGCAATCAGGGCAGAAGGGAGTCTCCAGTGTTTGAATATAGAAAATGTCGGAAGTTAGGATTTTGACTAAGAGCCTAGGTATCGGTATAGAAATTGAAAGCACAATTCTATGAAAAACACCATCCAACTCTGATTGCGATCAATACATAGCGTTTAGTCCAGAGATGGTTATCCGGCCGGCCCGGCCTGGGTTTCAAAATTTTAGGCCGGGCCTGGCCGGGCCGGTAACCAGCTCTGGTTTAGTCATTACTTTTACCCCATTAGTTGAAATAAAAAAGAACATCTCTGGTTGGGAATGGTAGACATTGAAAAACCGGATATCGATGTAAGTTCACCACAAAACAAACAGGCATCATTAAATTTAAAATATTCTAATAATAGTTAATTAATCAATATATACTCAGCTGCACGACCATTGTATGACTGTGCTTGGGCATGTATAACCTCTATTTATTAAGCGACTATCTGAAACGTTTAGTTTTAGTTTGATTAAGTCTATAGTTATATGATAATTTTGAAATAAAGAAAGTTTGAATAACCTTATTTGAGAGGTCAGGAGAGTTGGTTTAGCCAGGTCAGCCCTTTACTATTCAGGATACTGATTTCCTATAGTTGTTTACAGTTTAACAAATCGTTCTTTTAGAATAGGAATTTCCGAAAACTGATATAATCAAAACAAAATTATTAACTATAGAAAACTAAAAGTTCCAGGCCTCAGCCTCTGGCCGTAGTATAGAAACGCCCGGGCAGTTGTAGATTGTTGCCCAGGCAGGCTAAAAACTGCCCGTGCACCTCTATGCTACGGCCACTGTCTCTCGATTATTACCCATCATGACATTTATTTGACCCAGAGTGATTCGAAATTATTTCGCTTTCAATTTCGGGCATCAGGGGTTTCAATTAAATTGAAAGTAATTTTACATAAGTTCAACTTATTCATACTCACCTTTGACTAGAATATATTTGATACATCTATATTTGTAGGCGACGAGTTGTTTGTTGTTCATCTTGCCTTAGTATACGAAATGTGGGTTCACAAATGAGAATCCCTTGAACTCTTCTTGGTTTATTGTGCGCACTACATTTTGGTCAGTTGGCGTCAACACTGGTTCCTCCTTCGTGAAATCCGCGTCGAAATTGTTCACATCTCGTTTTGATTTCTAAAAAACGAAGGTTACTTCTATTTCAAAACAACTGAAAACGACACAATCCTGAATTGTCATGTGGCTGGTTTTGAAGATATTTTATAGTATGATTAGAGATGGGCAGCTGGACTGGGCTAAGTGAACGCTTATGTCAGCTGGGCTGGGATGGGCTAGTTATTAAGTATCTTGGTATAAGCCTGGTTTAGAACCCAAAATTAGAACCCAAGCAACAATTATATATTTTATTTTAAAAGTTAGTTTGATATCACATATATACTTTTTTCAATAAATGAACTTACAATCTTTGGTTTGAATGGTGGTTTGACTTGTCTGGCTTCTAATGCATCCCAGTCTATTTCTCGGAAGAATGGATGAGCTCTAATGGCGTCTTCGCCTCCTTGCGATTGTACGCAACCGAGCCGCTTGCTAGGGTTCTTTGTCATGAACTGAAATAAAAGCATTGGTCTTGATAATTATTAGCGAAGGTCCGTAATCTTTCTCAGAGTTTATATTTTTAAACAGTTTTTGCTGTGCTTTAGCCTAATGGTTAGAGCAGCGGTCTCTGAATCCGCCAAGATCTGAGGCTGTGGGTTCGACTCCCCGTAGCTGCAGAAGGCTTGGGAAACCAGCAGCTTATTTATCCCATGTTTCGTGCCGGAAACAAATGACTTAAACAATTTTTCAGGGAACTCACTAATTATAGGAATGGTTAAAAACGAAGTTTGAGAAACCATCTGGCGTTAATATGAAGAAATTAACAGAAGTTTTCAAATACCTACCGCTTTTAAGATATTCACAGCTTCCTTTGATAACCATACTGGATACAGTACATCGTCGTTTAGAATTGCCTGTAATATGACTGTTTAATAAAAAAAACTGTTTTCACATTAACTTGTAAGGATAAAACTCTTAATTGACTTAAATTAACAATAAGAATAGAGTTCAAATTTGAATAGGGTAAAAATGAGAATTTAATCATTGAAACATTGTAAACCCTACAGATGGCCGGCGCGCAAAAACGGTGCGCACCGATCAACCAAATTTTGGCTCGGCACGGGCACCAGCTCGTTGGCAAACGAGCTGAGCCACCAACTCTAATGCATATTTATAGGCTTGAGGGTGGTGGGAATTTTGCGCCCCGACAACTAAGCCTAATTTCTTGAAAAAAGCTGTTATTTGGTTGCGTAATCCTCACATCTAAGCCTATGTTTGCAAAGCAGTATGATTTTCAGTTACAAATCCTTATATCTGAGCCTATTGTTCATGAAAACTACGTATTGAATAATTTATGACATTCTTTCTTTGGGGCGCAAAGTTCGCATTGCCGGCACGGGCACCAGCTCGTTGGCAAACAAGCTCCGCCACCAACACTAGTATTTATATTTAATTTTATCTATTTATAATATATTTAGCTACCTCAAAGAGATCATCTTCATTATCCGCTTCAAATGGTGGTTGTCCTGCTAACATTTCGTACATTAGCACTCCTAGTGCCCACCAATCAACGGAGACACCGTACTCAAGTTCCTGTAGAATCTCAGGAGCTATGTAGTCAGGAGTTCCTGAATTCAAACATATTCGTTCTTTGTTGTAGGATTAAGGTAATACTATCAATTGCTCTACAATTGGGATATATAATCGAATTCAAAAGTAATTTCACCGTATAACTTGGGCAAATCCACACTTTTAGCTCCGCACCTGCTGGCATTTTACACGCTTGGAACCTGCAGATTGAAAGCTTCCATTCATTTAGTTTGTCTCCGCAGAAAGTTTTAGCAATCTTTGAAGGAAAAAACGTTGTGAAATGGATCTTAAATCTTTTTTTTCCACGGTGTTTGAATTTGTGAATTTGACTATACTATGCTTTCCATAAATACCAGTAACTAACCACAGAAAGTGCTAGTCAGTTTGTCCTTTGTGATTCCTTCCTTGCACATTCCAAAATCAGCCAGGCGACAATGACCGTCCGCGTCCAGAAGAATGTTATCTAGTTTTAAATCTCTGAAAGCAAAGATGTCTCCTAAGGCTACGAATGCTTTGAATTAGACAAAAAGCTACACAATTTGAAAAACCGGAGCTGGCCTCAACTATTGATAGAGTCAACGATTCATTGACGCTATTAATTTTGTTTATTGGAATCTTTTAGGATAAATTTAGTCTGATTCAAGAGTAATATTGAAGTGTTACTGCTTATTTATAGAATGTTCAACACTGCACCTGCAGAAAAAACCCCATTCTATCCACTCCTTTATTATTTTGAGAAAAAGTCCCCGTACATACCTATAAATAACATCATTTCTGTGCAGGAACTGTAGTGCGCATGTGACTTCTGCAGAATAGAACCTCGCTCTAGACTCGTCAAACTTTCTAGCTCGCTGAATTTGGAACATCAAATCACCACCGTTCACGTACTCCATTACAAAGAAGAGCCGATCCTGAAAATGAGGCACCGTATTTGCATTAATTTTACTCTTTGCGGTTGAGCACTCTATCTTTACTGTTTAAAAATAAGCACAAAAATGTTTTTTGAAGTCGTTTCACTGTACTCTTTGATGGCCACGTTTTCAATGTCCTTTTCAGGACAATAGAGTGGATGCAAAACTGTGTCTTCGGGATGAACCCAGGAAGTTTAACTATTTTCTTTGATAGATTTTGAAGGGATAAGACTTCATATTGAATACATTAAAGTTTAGAATTGATATCACTTTTGTTTAAATGCAATGAGTTCGTAAACTAACCGGTGTCTGGAAACTGCTGTGCAATGCGGTCAAGAAAGGATGCTTAGCCGCCAATGATAGAATTCTCTTTTCGCACATTGTGCACTCGACATCATCATCCTGGAGAAAGTTGGATAAATTAAAGTTTTCATAACCAAAGTTATTTTGTTCTCTAGTTTTCACAAATTGTGAACCGGTCAAGGGTAATACCGGCGTGTGCAATAAATGTGGCGTGGCGAAAAAATATATTATATATATATATATTATTGTCTGATCATGCGAATTGCGAGCAGACTTGCAACCTGCAGTTCCTGCGCGTGTAAAATGCCAGCTATCTTAAATCTGGGGAAATACGCTTATTACATGACAATATTACTCTTGAATCCGAATATAAAACACATACTACTTTCATAGGTTTTGGAATGTACTTTAACGTCCATGGGTGCGAATTTTTTTGGGCCGGCCCGCGCAAGGGCCGAATTTCGGACAGTTCAGCTACGGCTAAGCCGAGAAATTCTGAACCTGGGCCGGACCGGCAACACTCCACTCTCGACGTGTTCCATCAAGGAAAACATTCATATTCCGTATTTTATGTAACACTGAAATTTACCTGTACAATAACATCTTTCTTCAATATTTTGATGGCAAAGACTTCGTCGCCGCCCTTCTTTTCAGCTAACATAACCTGCAATAATTATAATATAATGATTGCTACCTCCAAAAAACAATACAAAACATTTATGTTGACTATATCCAGGGCTAGTCGTTAGCGCTAGGAAGCAGTCTTAGATTAAAAAGAATGGGAAAATCGGTGGTTAGGGAGCATTTTCTCCTAAAGTTGTTATTATTACCGCTGTTATATATGCCACAGCTCTGTAAATCTAGCTTTTGAAACCGAATATAGTTCTTCAGATAAAACTTTGTAATTGCCATACCTTTCCAAAAGATCCCTTTCCCAGTACTTTGATAAAAGTAAAATCATGAATAGATAGAGTCCCGGCAGTTTTGGTTGTCCGCCCTGAAGGCTCGTCTTCTGAGATCTGTGCTAGATATCCTGAAACGAATCTACAGTAACCTGGAAGTTTATAGATAGTATTGTTTAATAAGGAAGCTACATCAAATAGAGTTTTTTTAAATTTTGTTGGCTACAAATACTTTTAACAATATTCTAATTGTAAGTATTAAAAAATAAGAAAGAAATTAACTTGAAAGGAAAAACAGTAAATAGCTAACCAACCTGATATCGAATCATTCGTACTAATAGATGATGGTTCCGAACTGGAGTCAGTCATGATTGAAGGCTGAAGCAAGTAAAATTAGCGAATTATGAAATCATAAGATTTGACAAAATTGGAAGTGCGAAAACTACCGGGATATTTATAACCTAAATCGGGAGGGAAGTGTTAGCAAGTTTTTGGAATCTATTTAAAAAGGTGGACATATTTACAGTACTTTGTTGTGTTTGTTGAAAAGGTGGACATACTTACAGTCAGTATTATCTAACACCTCTTTATAGTCCGTAGCTAGTGATAAGCGTCCATCACCGTAACATGGGCAGCACAGGTGTTAAACTAACATTAATGTACTTTTAAAGAAAATGCTCCAAATGATTTATCATTCATTTTTATACAACACCGCTGTTCCGCAGGATACTGCGCAGAAACCTAGCCTATACAATATAATATATCTTTGCAATGCTCAAGTTCTCAGCTGACTTTGCCGGGTATTACAGATCACTTACAGTATCTTGTTTGCTGGATTATTTGGTTAGAAACTTCATAGTTGGCGGATAAAGTGTCGAAAGTATGCGAGTAAGCCCCGTTCCGTCTGAGCTAACACCCCCTTCAACCCTGCCGATACAATAGCAAATAACGGGAAAAAGAGCGCGATCTGAGGACAAACCGAAGTGAGAATTTGATATCTTTACTAAAGAGATCAACGAATGTCAGGGGTCGGACTTAGCAAAACTGTATTTTAACTCGGGTGAATTTTTTTTCCGAATGGGCCTACCCGGACGTGCCTATGAATTACTTTATTGGAAAGATTATGAACAAAATTACGAGCTGCAAATAGTTTGGGGTCGTGTCTTGACTAATTTTTCGACGTTAAGTCAGTTCGGGGTCTTTGGAACTATAGACTATATAGTCTATAGTATTGAGCTAGGTTTCCTGCAGGGGAGCATGCGGTGTTATGAAAAATCTGTGAATTGGAAGCCTTTACTTCAAAAGCACATTCCTTTTATTGTACACCTTTGCTCACTGAGACACTACACTAGAAAGCTAACCCTTGTTGCAGACTATAAGTAGTAGCCGGTTGGCTTGTAAAGATATCCTAATTATAAAATCCTAATTATTGTTGTAAGTACTAGGTTTCCAGCGCAATATCCTGTGCCCGTAGTATGAACCTGCCCGGGCAGTTTTAGCCTGTCCGGGCAACAATTCTCAACTGTTGGAGCGGTGGTATTGTATAAAAATGAATGATAAATCATTTGAACCATTTTCTTCAAAGTTACATTTTTTTAATACTGCACCGCTTATAATTTTGAAAATAATAATCAAACATCGGGGTGAATCAAATGTTTGGTGAGTGAAATGAGGTTTGGGTTTTGAAGAATAGTGATACTGGCTAACAGTTTACTGTTTATAACAAACAATTGTGAAAATTAGGCAATCAACCCCGACATATCGTAAAACTTAGTTTTCCCATTAACCATAATTAACGAGCGCGTGCTTAACCATTATCATTTTAAAAATAATAAACAAATTTCTTATTCTCATTATTATTAGAAACCGTATGCGTTTCAGTGACAGAGAACTTTTATAGTCAGATTGAAAAGTAATGAGGCCGTGTAGGTTGCTTATTTCGTCATGTTTAACACTGCGCCTGTAGGGATTCTACACGCGCGGTATGAGCAGATTGCAAACTTGCATTCGCTCTGCGAAAATATTGCTCAGACAAAATATTGTAACACTCCTGCTTATTAACACGGCCCTAATACTTTTAAATCCGACTATAAGAAATCGTATTTTACAACTTATTTAAATATATTCATTCAATTGCAGCCTATTAGAAGGGGTATTTTCCAAAGTCGTAGCTCGGCTCCCCGGAGACGGTTGAAAAAAATAAAACCGGTTATCGGAGTCTTATTGGTCCCATTTGGCCCTAGCATAGCGTTGTTCCGATTGGTGGAGACGGCTTCCCGACCTTCCATTGCTATAGTCAGATTCAAAAGTAATGAGACCGTGTTAACAAGCAGGAGTGTTGCAATATTTTGTCTAAGTAAGGCAGAGCGAAAGCAAGTTATGCAATCTGCTGATACCGCGCGCTTAGAACGCAGTGTAGCTAATAACGAAATACTCAGCATACATGGCCTTATTACTTTTAAATCTGACTATGGAATGTTTCTAAATCAAATGTATCTTACCTTCTTTTTGCTTCGAATACTCATTTTGTCTCCAGTTAGACCGAGTTGAGCCAATTCAGCGGCCATTTGCTTAGCGTTTATACCACAGTTGTTGGCCACATTGCGTTGACATCTGGAAAAACAGAAAAAGTTGAAAAAAGTCTGGCTATATCCCGGCATCACCTTCAAAAACTTTAATTTCATTCGATACGTGTTCTTAAGAGTTTTGATTAAATATAAATCAATTTTTCAAAATAAATATCATACAACGTTACCAGTTTGTGTATTCATTTTCAGCGTAGTAGCTCGCTGGTCGCGCGCCGGGCTATGACCGTGAGGAGGAAAGTTTGTTGGTTCGATCCCACCCCCATTCCATGCTGTATTGAGCAACCGTGGGACGTATGCTTGAATGTTATCTTATGATTCCCGCAAAAACCGACTTCTAGTTACCCCAAAGATGGAAAGAATAACAAGAACACCAGTCATGTGATATACATTGATATATGGAATAAACAGTTTCTAACAGTACTCATTTTACAAAAAAATATGATGTTTGGGGCAAAGATGTGAATCGAAAAATGTTTAGTTAGCAGGAAGCAGGAAGGATTCCTCTTCAGGGAGATTCAAACCATCGACCTATAGCTTATGAGGTGAAGCTTCTAACCGCTAGGTTAGAAGGTAACACACCTTGTTACTCGAACTCAAAAACATTTTCTCGGATTCCTATACGATATATAGTCTATAACAAACAATGATCTCAGAGCGCGGTGGTATACATACTCTTCGGCAATTGCGTATTTGTCTTTCTCTGGACAAGATACAAATTAAAACTAGTAAAATAATATTTTTCTGACAACAAACAAAAAATTGCATATCGAGCCATATAAAGAAAGTTAAATTTTGCCACCAAACGAGCGATTTTTGAACCTTCAGCAACACCGCTCACTGCAGTCTTTTTTGTTATGGACTATAGCACACTTGAAAATGTCTGACTAACCTTTTATGTACATTGAGCTTGCACTGTGAGCATTGTAATCCTTGATTAACTAGACCATACAGCATAGACCCACAATGATCGCAGAAAGTAGGACGGCGATAAGAATGAACGCCAAACCGATGAGGAAGGTTTATGTTGAAACGACCAGCCGACTGTAAAACAAAAATTGCAATTTTAAGAAAGGCTCGTTTTGTGTTTCCTTGTTTAAAAATCATATATAGTATATCTCAAAATCTAGGTATCCACCGCGGAATCACAAGCTGAGCGCAGAGTTATAAAATAGAATGTACATAAAATTGGTCGACGTAGTGCGTTTACTCCAGGGTACATTCAGTTTTCATAACACTGCGCTCCTCTCGTGATACCACGCGCTGGAAACCTAAATCTTGAGATGGACTTTGTAGTCTGTATCCAGAACAAGTACATTTATGTTAACATAGTATAGTTGCTCAGCAGATACCGCTCTGAAGCCCTAGCTATTGACAAGGCTATGTCTTACTTATGTGCAAATTTAATGACTATAAGGTTCAACTTAATAGTTTTATATATCAGTCGAAAATAAACAAATTTGAAAATCGAAAATGCGGTTTCTTTGTTTTCAATAATATAGTTATAAATATAGATGATTCTGTTACCTCAGCAACTTCCTTATTAAGATCATCAACATCGGCACTGTTACCGGGGCATTTCCAGACAACTTCTTCGTGACAGCGTTTGTGAACAACTACGGTACAGACTAAAACAGACTGATGAAACAACAACTAATTAAACTAAAACAAGTTTAAGATTTCTTCAAATTTCTGTAATATTGGATTTACTTGGACAGTTTTTCAGAAAATACCCAAGATACGGTATAGTCCATAAAAAAGACTGCAGTGAGCCGCTCTTTCTGTGAAAAAAAATTAAACTTCGATTATATGGTTCGATGCGCAATTTTTTTTTGTTGTCAGAAACATATTATTGTTCTAGTTTTATTTTGTATCATGTAAAGAAAAAGACAAATACGCAATTACAGAAGCCTATGTATACCACCGCGCTCTGTGGTGTTTTGTTTCTTATAGACTATAGAAGTGCGTTCCGCAGAATACAGCGCTGGAACCTAAGTCTTGTAATAGACTATGGAGGGAAAATGCTGATAAGAAAACTAAATTCTCATAACATTTTAATATATTTTGTTTAACTTACTCTGACATTGATATCCTTGTTTGCCGATTCCCCAAATGAATTCCTTACAATGAGCGCAGAAAGTTGGCTGTCTTAAGAAGAGAGCCATAAATTTGTGACCCGTAACCTAAAACAAATGAAAATAACACAAATGGAATTATAGTCTAGGGGCAAATCTCATTTAGTTTAAAGGTCTATTTTTATAAGGCGAGCGCACAATTATATCGGTTGCTTGTACAATTTCTTTCGAATTCAGCGGTCCTTCTAAATTCTACAGTACACCTCTGCAAACTATTCATCCGTCGACAATAGAGAATCGTACTACTTAGTGGGTACCCATAAAAGTTTGAACTCTTAATTGAAGACTCCATTAAAAGTTTAAAATTTAACTTCCAAGGCCAAAAAGATGAACTATTGTGAGTTCAAACGTTTTGTCATTTGTAGTCAATGAAATATATGTTCTGCAACAAAAGCTAAGTCTCTATGGCAGTATCCTAGAGATAGGCGGTGTCAAAAATGAATATACTTTTTCCGTTAACTTTTGTATGACAACGCTGCCCCGAGGATTCTGCGCTGGAAGCCAAGATGTTGCTGCAGACTAAAGAAACAAACAACGAAATCCAGTTGACAGAAACATTTCGATAATAAATATATTCAGTTAACCAATACACACCTCATGAATTTTCCTTCGCATAGCACCTCTCCGTTGCCTATCGTTGAAAGCATTGGTTCGCTCCTTGAATACGCGTTCTTTGTTACCATGATGAGAATCTACAATAGAAATTATAATAACTTTTATAATATTTACTACTTTTTGATTTTACTAGGAACGAAGTTTTATACTCCAAAATGATAAAACTTTTCAAATATTTCTAATAATGTTGATCTCTTGATACAGACAATGACATATGCGTCAGTCAGAATACAGACTATTGAAAAAATATTAAAACGCGAGTCCTTTAGCCTAGTGGCTAGAGCAGAGGTCTCTGAATCCGTGAGGATCTGAGGCTGTGAGTTCGACTCCCCGCAGCTGCAGAAGGCTTGGGAAACCAGCAGCTTATTTATCCCATGTTTCGTGCACCCGAAGACGGAATGTTAGAAAGGAGCCGTCTCTGCCCAGAAGATTACGGAATGAATGACCGAAATCCTGCGCGCAAGAAATCTCTAGTCATTGTGTGATACGAGTTATACAGGAAATAAAATAGTTTAATTACTTGAAAATATACAATTTTAGAAAGATTGCCTGATCAAAGATACATTTTAAGTTTTTAAAAACTAAATTTACTGTCAATAGACGAGGCATGGCTACCTATTTTCTGGCGCATGACGTTAAGGTTGTTTGGTAACAGTTCATTTTCACCGAAATTGGCACCGTTTTATAGGATAAGGAAGCAGTTTAACACTCATAAAAGTAGAAAACCCATTAAAATCAATAACTGATAGGGAAATGTTCGCAAAACTATGAACATGATACAGATTGAACAGTAAAAATGATGCTAGAATATGAAACAAGGTACCAACCGAAGCAAAATTATGATTAGGAAATCAGTTTTACCATGTTCCTTATAAATTTAGTTTAATTTGTAAGGATCAGTGGCCGTAGTATAAAAACGCCCGTGTGGGTGCCCGGGCAATTTTTAGCCTGCCGCGGCAACAATTCTCAATAGCGCCACAGGTCCTGATGATTAGGATCACGCTATCAACTCCTTGAAGGTTCAACCAACAATTTGACTACGCTCCGAACTTCACACCAAAAACAATGATTCACTGGTCAGGATTTCCGGAACTAACAGATTAGGACTAAAAGCGCTTCCGGAAACGCGATACGGTATTATTCTCGGTTGCTTTGTTTTTCAACACCGTTTCTTATAATTTGAATAGTTAACTGCAGTTATCATGATAAGGTGGTCTTTCTGGACTCCTAAGGGTGCGGTCAAAATCCCAGTTTGCATAGTTAGATAAGAAATCGATAGTATTCATGCCAAGAAATCGAATTCTTGTCAATAAAAAGTTTTATATTCATGTTATTAATATTTAAGCTAATAACATTATAAGCAAATATTGGAGCGCGATATAGTATAGTATGTATCACAGTAAAGTTTGCATTTTGGCTGTTCAGTTTATAATCCACAGAATACAGTCTTGTTTCTGCATAAAACTTAAGTTTTTTTTTTGTTAATCTTTATCAACTTTCTTTTCTCTCGAAACTATGGTTAAAATAAGCTAATTAACAAAAAAATCCACATGCGCTCTATTAATTCTGTTAATCTGCACTACTATATAGTACATATCGAAGGTTAATTCGATAAGAGCGATTTGTTTAGTTTGCTAGAAATGTCTGCGCTCTCTGCAGGCTGCAATGCTATAGCATACTCTCTCGCCGGTGTTCAATCGCTGATTCAAATACGCTGCATGCAGGGGTGTCTTACCTGAGAAAATTACGCTATTAGTCCAGATAAGCCAGCTTCAGGTACTAGTATATTATAAAACAACCAAAAACAGAAAGAAAAACGACAACGGTTTGTCCCGGCCACTATAGTCCAGAAACAACTATGCTAAAATTATATCAATATTATTTAAAATCCTGGAGTTCAACCCCATAATACTTTGCTTTAACATTGAAAACAAAATAAATTTAGCTGTTCTTTGTTTCTGTTCGGAGATTTTCAGTTAGGTAGTTTCTAAATGAAACGTTGAAATAAACTATTGTTTTTAATATAAACAAGGTATCACGGCTCGCTAACGGAGACAGTGGGGTTAAAGGACTGTGCTCTCATTTGTAAATTAAAAGTCATTTTTATCTGGAAGGCTTTGACCAAATCATTCGAAAGAATCAGTTGCACAGATTGAGCTATGGCCTTTCCAATGATATATAAAGAAACATCAATTACTTAACAAAATAAGCCAGGGTATGAGCATCAAGATGTCACTATTTGCATTTGCTCTGTCCCGTTATGTTAGGGCTCGGCGAGCCGTGGTCTAGAGATAGGTTTCTAGCAGTATCCGGGAGAGAGGCGATGTTATATAAAAATAATAGTCATTCATCGATTTTCCATTCATTTTATTCATCACCGCTCCTCCTCCAGGATACAACTCTAGAAACCTTGCTCTTGATATAGATAATAATCCTCTCAAACTAGTTGCTGGTCAATTCTAAGAACCTTTTAGAACTGACCAAGTTGAAATAGTTTCTAAATTTAAAAAAGTTTTATATTTAAATTTAAAATATATATACATATTATTAACCATTACAGTTATAATATATAATACATTTGTTGAAAGACATCGATTGATGTGCAAAATTGCGCCTGCATGTAGTGCCCAATTTTCGTTCCTGTTACTCAGCAACGAAACATTATTCATAAGGGCTGGCAAAAGGAATATTTTGTGTTTTTTCCTTCTCCTGCAGTTTGAGATCTTTATATAGTCTGTTGCAATATAGTCAGCGCCAAGAGTAAAAATGGAGGTGTCTCTTGCGTAGTTATAGGATTTTGAACACCGCACCTGCAGGCAAATTGCACGCGCGTACTTGCAAAGTACAATATTGAACGGAGAGTAGCCGCCAGATGCT
>JAQGAV010000914.1:0-25461 GCA_034691345.1 Phasmarhabditis papillosa | reverse complement strand
CCTCCGGCCTCTGCTGGTTTACACTATTTCTTATTGGCAATTATTATTTATATTATTATTTATAGTATCTATAGTCTACTTTAGGATGATGATAAAAAGTCGGATGAAAAGGATGAAAAGAATGAAAAGAAACTAGATGAACAGAAGAAGAAAGAGGAGGCTCCCAAGGAAAAGGATGTTAAGAAGGGGGAGGAGTCAGAAAAGAAGAAGGTAAATGGAAAAATGTGTGAATTGTAGAAAAAGAAGATTAAGATTAACCCATTAGCTAAGCCCGAAAGTGTGCGCCGATACAATTCTTCCACCACATCCAATATAGTTTCTTACAGGCTGATGAGAAGAAGCCGGAAAAAGAAGTCAAGCCTACATCTAAGGAGGATAAAAAGGTACTTAGGATAAATTGAATACAACTGGAATTAAAGCTCGCGAAAGCAACTTGAAAGATTCAATAGGAAATATTACTTACCAATTCAACAACAAGTACCTAAATCTGGAGGAAATTTGAAACTAATAAGAGAAACTAAATAAGATTCTTCCGATCCGAACTTTTCCAAAAAATTTCATGTAAATATTTTTAGGAATCTGAAAAAAAAGCTAAAAAAGACGAAAAGAAAGAAGAAAAGACTGATGCAAAGGAAACAAAGGACAAAGATGAGAAGAAATCAGATAAGAAGGTATCGTTTGGTTCCGGGCTGACCGAAAGAAGGAGTCGGGAAATAAGCCGGCCCGTAGTAAAATTTTTTGGGCCCGCTCCGCTCAAATACCAACTTTGGTTCGGGACGGATTTCCGGCGAGCCTATGCGTCGGTGGCATTTGCCATGCAGATTGAGTCTTCTCAGTTTAAGAGTTTCCATTCTTGTTATACATTTACTATAGATTTTTATAATTTAAAGAACTTTTCTTAAGCTTGGGTAACCTACAGTAACCCAGTAAGTTACAGTACTCCTACAGTAACCTATAGTAACCCACTCTAATTCCAGGATGACGGAGATGAAGAGAAGAGTGGTAAAAAGGAAGCTGATGATGGAAACGACAAGAAATCGGATAAGGAAAATAAACAAGAAGAATTAGCACAAGCCACACAGGAACAGAAGGAAGTGGAGGAAAATGGTGGGTTACAGTAACCCACAACTAGTAACATGAGCATCTAATTACAGCCGACCTTGATGTTACACCCGCTAAGATGGTATGGGAAGATACAAATACCTCGACCAAGCAGACTCTAAAGATTAACAACAAGGGAACGGATAAGCTTGCTGTTAAGATAAAGTGCTCGGACAATAAGCTATTCCAGTAAGTATGACTTAGGGTTGGGTATCGGCCGGGTACAGCCACAGTAACAGGGATCAGCCTGGCCAAAAACGCTAGGCTCAGACTCTGGATTTTGGCCGAGTAGTAGCAAATTACCAGCAACAAACTATGGAGACTAAAACCAACAAAATGAATACCTCTACACTAAATATTCTCTTTAGGATCGATCCGGTGTTTTCTGTTTTGGAAGGCGGCCAGACGCTTGAGATTAGCGTCACAAGAGCTGCAGCAGCCATAAAGAATGACAGGATTGTAATTTGTACAGCCAATGTAAGTGGGCGGGGAATGTAAATAACAGGAAACGCCTCTTTTGCAAGGGGCGCACATTTAATAGTAAGGAAGGCTAAAGACCGTGTGGTTTTGGTGGGAATGGGGGCCCGTCTCGACAAAAAAAGCCGCTCCAATGAGTCAATGAGTCGGTCCTACAACAAAAGGTTCTCACAGGGCGGCTCGGGCCGTTTTTCGAAAAGTGGGCCCGTACTGAGACCCGTCATGCCGACCCGTTGCTTTATAGATAAAACTCTTCCAATAATCTAAATCTTTCTATTCTAGATTGGTGATGAGGAGAGCAAGAATATTGCTGAATTTTTCAAGAAGAAGCCGACCAAGGTCAAGGAGACTGAAGTTCCACAAGCGGGAAAATAACAGAAACAAATCCATATAATAATAAATATGTATTCTTTTGTACTGTTTTTATTTTGAATGTAGTCCTCGTAGTTGCTTGGTTATGTTAGAAATTGAGTGTTTTTTTTTAAATAAACCGGGTTGCAAAACAAAATTCCATCGTGGATAATAAAAGATTCTAAAGGTTCGTCTTAGTTCTAACATTCTAAAGAAAGATAAAGATTCTAAAGAAAAGATAATAAAAGGTTCGGGGCTCCGCCCCTTTAGTAATTTGAAGGAAAAATCAGATTTCAAATCAGGTTCCTCCAAAAGTATCATATAGCTAGCACCTTCTTCGCTTGAAAGTTAGATTTTCTTACGCTGAAGCTAAACGTTATTGATATTCTCTAAATTTAAATTAAAAAAAAAAATTTAAGTTTAAATTTATTTTAAAAAAAAATTTAAAGCTAAATTTTACGATATCTGTTGATATCCCCACGCCCTTATTGATATTCCTAATAAATCGGCCATTTATTATCGAATCTTGAGTAAGGAGGCCCCTTTCTTACTTTTAGTCTACGGGTGCACGAAATATGCTATACCTCAACTGCTGGTCCACAAGCGTTCTGCAGCTGCTGGGAGTCGAACCCTCAGCCTCAGATACTCGCAGATTACCTTGCCATTATGTAAATGAAATTCGTTATAGAAAGACAATCGTAGCTTGAAAATGTATTTTAGATTTTGTACGAACTATTCGGTTCAAAACTCTGTTCTCCCAGGATGATGCATCCCATAACTGTTAGCTTCCACAAGCTGAGAACCTACTTATTTGACTATCCAAACATTTTCGGTCAAATTTACGTTACTAAAATGATTCACTTTAACTAAATAACTTATTTTTGTCATTTAAGCAATATATTAGAACTTATTTCTTCTAAAAAAGGAATAAAGTGCATTATTATAATGTATTATAATAATGCACTTTATTCCTTTTTTAGAATTCCATTGACTTATTTCTTTATTATAAAGTACAATTCCATATTAGTGCAAGTCTACTAGTGCAAAGATCCCATAGAGTACTAATTTCTCATAACATTTGGGATTTGCTAAAATAATTCATTTTTCTACTAACATTACTACTGACTGGTCGGTTTCTTCCACTAATTAGAGGCTTTATGTGGTTTTAAAGTGAAATGCCGCGGCAAATTTGTGATTTTTGAAAGCATATTTTGGGGGGCTTGTCAGGGTGCGGGGTGAGAGAAAGGGTCGAACCGGGCCGCTTTCTAAATTTTCCAGCACGTTGCGCCAAAGGGGACAAACGAAATAAAGGATTGTGCCCCTTATAGAATATTAAAGATTTGTCTGCTTAAATTTGCTCGGTACCTGGTCTAGTACCTGGTACCTGGTCGGTACCCACTAAATTCGCACACCTGGTCTAAATAATTTAACATAGCCAGTTCATAAATTTCGCAAGTTTGTTATGAGCGCCGCTGTGTAACATTTTGCACTCAAATCGTCTATCTTCTGTTTGGGCCAGAGGTCTTTATAAAGCCAAATTGCTCGTACCTTTGGCGCTATGGCGCACACTATTGCGCTCAAAACACACTATGTACGTTTTTGTCCTACTTGTCCATCTTGTAAATACTTTCCAAAGCTAGCGTTAAAACTAACTACCACGGTCCCGAAAGTTTTCCCAAACAACAGACCGCAGACAACAGACATCCCTCTATTCGTGGACACCGTAGATACATTCTCATTGCGTTCTCAGTCTTTGAGCTATGTAAATTTTAAATAAAAATACACTTTAAAAATCACCGGTCTCCACCGAAAGCCTGTTCACGCCAGGTGTGTTCACAGGTACCCGTGGTCAACCCCTGGACCAGCCCTCTGTTTCCCCTGTTTTAGGCTCTACTTTTTGTACTGAACCTTCCACTTTCTAGAATGAGCGAAGTTGCGGATGAGTGCACTGGTCTTATCTACTCACAAGATATCTGTTTATGGCCTTTTAAAGAACAACTAGGCGTTAGACTATGGCAAGGAGATGTTGTTCTTAACGGGACATTATTAGGTAAGAGCATATACTCTATCAATAGCTAGATTTCCAACGCAATATCAACAAAACGCAACGCATTATGCCACAAGGATTGAGAACATTAGAAGCCTGCCTATACTAGAAGTTGTATTAGGTCTATATTAGTAGTCGGTCATAAGATCCTCCGAAAATTTCAGATCCAACGATATATAATGGGTGACTAGGTGTTTACTTAAATTGAGGTATTGACATTTCAGCTTTGGATGAGGTTCGATTCAAGTTCAAAGTGAAATGTAAGCGCAAGTACATGAAGTTCTGGAGAAGCTCAAAGGGATGCGGAGTGTTGCGTAAAGGAGATCTACACTACATACATGTGGGTTTTCTATGTAAAGAAATAATTCAACAGCTTAAAAAGTCTTTAAAAAGTTGGTTATCTTATATAGTTGATTATATTGATTGATCTCCTCATTTACTGGTCAAGAACCATGAACCAGGATTTGGGTATTTTCTAACCAGAACTCACCACAACAGAACTTTCTTGACTGCAAAGACTGCCAAACAGGGCCGTGCGGCCCTCACTTTTTAGTCAATCCGTATCTGGATCCTAGGTAAAACAACAAAATTGTTGCCTAATTACCTCGCATTGATGAATCAACGTCTATTCACTTAGATAAAGGACACATAAGTCTTTTTCACATGTTTCCGATTGTGCTGATATTTGATTTTCTCCTATCCGGATCCGCACTAAATCCGCACAGCACTCCTGACAATAGTTTCAAAATAGTTGGGTATTTAACAGTTCTTTTGGAGCCAACCGCCCTGTGCCAGACACATGTAATACGGCAGGAAATTCCTTACCATTAAGAATCATTCGATTATAACTAACTTCATACAACTTTGTGGAAAGTAAAATAGAACCTAGATCCGACCACAGTTCGGCTTTAAAACATTTGCTAAACGAATGAGCCCATTGGTCCGGGTCCCTCACTTTCAGGTCAAGTAGTTTTTGTTTATTTTAATGAAAATAATAAATCTTATTTAGATAACAGCACCAGAGATGGCCATTTATACGAGTACAGTACAGCTAAAAGTAAATGAAAAACTGCTAGAATTAGAGGTTTTTAAAGTAAAAGACTCGGACAATTGGATATTCGATACAGAAGGTTGGTTCTAAGAAAGTTAAATAGATTGATATTCTAACCTTATTTAGCATTCAATTTTAACATTTACTACAGTACATTCATTCGGATATAGAAACAGAAAACGAAACTGTTTTGCTTTTTTCATTCGTCTTCAAAATAGTTTACTCTTTGGCGATTCTGTTTTTTGTGAATTCCGTTCATTCAAAACTAATTGTAATACCAATCTTGTGGTAGCAGGGGTGTTAAAAAGTTTTGATTAGAATTTATTTGTATAACACTTGGACTACTAATTACAAAACAAACTGTACCTAACGGTTCTGAAACGCCAATATGAAACAGTCATATTGGCGTCGTTATATTTCGGTAAAAGGCATATAAAACACGTAATGAAACATTCCAGTTAAGTATACCAGGAATTCCGAGATTGGTAAGATTTCGAGTAGTTCAAAACGTTCCGTAAAGTTTTGAACCATGTCTGGTTTTTACTCTAACTCATCAGAAATATTAATTTTTAAGTAAACATTACATGAATGATTGATATAAGTTATAATCTCTATTTTCTTTAGATCCACTCGTAGCTCCAGCAGCCTCTAAGCCATTGAATTGTTGGAAAACAGATGTTACTGTAGCTGCCGACTGGCAAGACTCAGCCGTGCTAAAACCATTTGATGTTAAATGTCAGCTACTGAAGCCGATGTTGGCATCTTCTACCCTAGGACTACGCGAGTATATTCAGGTTAGATCTTAGTATCCCAACCAATAATCGAGGCTTGAACTATAGTGACAGCATATCTTTTTCAAGTTTCGTTGCATTTATTTTGCATGAAAAATGAATCTGGTATGTGAAGTGTCAACGGTGTGAAAATATACATTTGATATTCTTTGGTTTCAATTTCAATTACTTACGAGTATTATTCCAAAAACCAGTTTCACAGCCATGATATTAGATTATTCAGACCGGGCCTTAAATTCATTACTGCTAAAATAAATGCCTCCCATTTAGGGTCGGCCCGGTACTTCCATCCGCGAATGTCTTGAGCGTCTTGTGCATCCCGTTACACTAGAAGTATTATCCGAAATGGGCAGCCTTGTAGGAAAAAAGTGTAGCCAAAAACAACAAATGAGTTTGCATATGGGACAATCAAATGAAGCTGGTATGTGAAGTGTCAGCGGTGTAAAGATAGAGACCAAAAAAGATATTCAATGTATTTAAACTAACTCAAATGTTCAGGGCAAAATATATATGAGAAACATATCCTTTGGGCCAGCGGTTTCGAAGTTTCTAGCACACATTGGGGCTCCCAGCAAACAGAAGTGGCGAAAAGAATACCGCTAAAAATAGAACTGTTTTGAAAGCTATTGGTAAAATTCTCAGTTCAAAACAGTTCTGTTTTCTTGGAATCTCACATATTGGATGAAAATATGCTTTTGATGGCTCAAGCATATTTCAAAATCATCTAACCATAAGGCAAAGGCTTACCCTCTTCGAATTGTGAGAATGTTTACCGATTACACAAACAGCAGCATAATTTCTAATTTTATAGGTTTCGGCCCCCTGCTCGAATATATTCTGCTAAAGTTATCGGACAAATTGCTGAGCGAAGATGGCCCCAAGACTAGTCATCTCAAACTCGAAACTACTAGGAAGAATACAGAAACACAATTACAAAACCATAACAATAATGACAGTCAATAAACATGTGCAGATATTTTTGTTATTTAATACTGCGCAAAATTTGGATTAGTAGCTGCGGTTGGTTTAAAATTGAATCAAACATTGCATCAACTTGAAAGCATATATTCCAATCGTATAAAGCCTCTAAGAAGTTTCTTATCTAATAAATTAAATGATAACACCAAAGTAAAACATTTATAAAAACATGTACCTATAGTAAGACAACAAATAGTCAGTAAATACTAAAAAATGGCTAATAACGTACAATAAAATATGTCATCTACGAGAATGTGTATCCAATTGCCTTCTTTAAGTCCCAATTGTTACAACTGAGAACAGAGATAGCTTCATCCTGCAAGAACAAAGTGCAAAATTAGTGCACATTTAAATATGCATATCACAACATGCATAATGTTTTTGCAGGAAAATGGGTAACAAACCTCAAGAACTCCCATATCACGCATCTTCTCGACGCGCTCTTTGTAATCACTCCGCAAACTCTTAGTGCCCTTAGCATATTTAGTTGTCCAATACATAGCAGTTTCCTTAAATACTAGCCATTAAAGGTATAAATCAGTTCAGAATACCTTGAAAAGCGTGGCATTAGTCAAGTACTGTTTAGCAACAACAGCATCTTGTGGATCCTTAGGTTCAGGGCTACACATCAATGCTTGCACAGAAAGCAAGACGGTACGCAATGTATATGAAGCTGTCCTGAATTAGCTCGGATGGAAAGGAAATAACAGAAATCACATACCACTGGTCTTTCAAAATATCTAGACAAATTGTTCCCGTCTGAGAACTGATATTTGGATGCCATATTTTGTTCAGGAATTTGCACTGAAAATTGCTTATATAGTAAGTATTTAAAAAAATAAATAACCTTGGGAGGAGTAAACGGATACGACTCTGGTATAATAATATCCAGATCAAAAGTACCTCCTTCATACGGAGAGTCAGGAGGTCCGCGAATAGTACCCTGAAAGTAAAATACTCAGACCGACTTTATCTGATGAATCACCTTGATGTTAGTTAAAGTATCGTTCAGGATTTCGATCATGATACCAGTTTCCTGTATTTCCCGATTTGTGATGACTTCTTTGCACTCTCTTTGAATGCGACTGAATGCCATGTTATACATCGTTTGATAACCTAATGTAGTTACGATAAATATAGAAGGATAAATGTAGAAGAAAAAAGGAGAAAAACAGTTTGTGTTAAGTTCACGAAATGCTGACTATACAAAATGGTAATGGCACAATGAAGATACTATACACAGGCAAAAGGCTGGCTATCTTCGGAATACCGTTTATATAATATTAACAAAATTCAAACATATTGCTAAATGCGTTTTTAAGAAAATCATAAAATTCATAAAAAGGCTATTCGACGGCGCGGCAAGAGTGGCAAATGAAATAAAGGGCTGCTCTTTTCACACAGCTCAATATTTTGCTACAAAAATCTCATCCGTCCATCTTTTGTCAATAAGGCGCATCAGAGCTCTTGTTAATGCAAATTTCCCATTCATTTAGTCTATAGACTGTGCAACAGATCTGTTGCTTGATTCCTAAATTTATTTTTCATCCCATTTTATACTGATTATGTCATAGTCAAAAATTTGCAATTGACCCTTTTATTGGGCTGGCCTGCAGTTTCGGCCACGTCGGACCGGCCCGGCTCCGCCCGAAGTTTGCGCAGCAAGAAAACCTGTATTTGTATTGTGCTCATCACATGTGATATTATGATGGTTTCACGTGAAACATTATTTATATGTATGTAGTTTTTATTCGAATGTTATATCACCCGATTGCTTATACCACATAGATTGCTCATTATAGACCTGTCCCGATGGTCCTGAACGCATACGTCCTGTTCGGTCGTGGTGCTGGCGGGGCCGAGTTCTTCAGACGATATGGGTATAAGCCAAGAATATCGCTTGAGAAGGACAATCGCTTACTCGGCGATCTCTATCAGGCATTTTTTTGTATGTTAACTCGATTAATATGTTCTCTAGGAAATCTCCGAAGAAGATCGTTCGTACTACAAGGCGTTGTCCAAAAGTCAACAGCCGCAGCGCAATATTGTTTTCAGAAATGTAAGGGCGTTTCAGTTGTTATTCAACGATTAATTATATGGTAGCCACTTGCAACCTCAGTGAAGTTTTTTTTTGCGATCCACGGGTTGGCCTGGGTATTGGAACCAATTGTAAGACTATTCTGTCCTGAGTGTTCCTTAACCGAACCTTTACTATTTTGCTTACCTCTGTATTATCAAGCAGTTACTTGTTTATTTAGGCTTGTAGTTTCGCTGACCATGCTGAGTTTGGTCGAGCAGAAAACAAACCGCGCCGAAATCAGCAACGCAGAGGTGGAGAGGTCAGAATTTACCTTAGCAATAATGACTTTAAAATAGCGATTTCAGATCACCGCTTCCTCCAATGAACATTCCGAGGCGGAATGGTTTCCATATAGTTTTGGACAACGGCATCGACGTCCTGGGTACAGATAATAAATATTCGAATATGTACATAATATCTGTTTAGTCACTTGCCAGTACCTACTAATTCGCCTACTGGTCGAGATTCAACTTTAGGGAGGAACGCCGCACAGGTTTATCCACATAATTAATTATTGCTAAACAACTAGTTTAGGCCGGGCCTAGCAGACTATTCAATGGCAATAGCGGTTCCATTGGTGCCGGTAATTCGCATGCAGGCGACAGACCATATGGCAATGAACACGGACAGATTACTACTGCTATGACGAGACACAAGGTTCGCTTTGTTTTTCAAACTTATTTGATTGTTCGACATCACATATAATTATAATCTTTTGCATTATAAATCGGTTATAACCAGCGGTTGGTTGGTACGACGCGTGCCGAGTTTTGGGCAAGTCTGCTCCGATCGGGCCGAAACTTTTTTTTTACCACAGGCTCATCTCGATGCCATCAAAGAAGAGAACGATGACAACTCGGAAAATATTACCTGGACACTTTTTCGTTAATTGCTAGTTTTACTCTGGTGATAACAACTCTGTGCACAAACACATTATTCTAATTCACCTAACTTGGGATAAATTGGCGCTGGAATGGGTATACGATCTCCCCTTTTGAAATAAATGTAGCAGTTTGCGCATTTTAGCCCAGTCCTGTAAATTACATAAGTGTTATTAGTTATCTATGTTTATTTTCAGCCGTCCGTTCGTCCAACTGCTGGCGTGTATCAGCCAGCCAACATGTTTGCCGGTAGATGTAAGTATTGCAACAAATCACAGCAGTCAACATTGCTTATTTTAGTCTCTGTCGATCAATTCCAGTTTCAATTCATATCGATCTACAATTATGTCTTCCAGCGAAACGCCAACAATACGAAGACAGTGTATCCCGCTGAGATCGCGGTCATTTCCTTCTCGATGAAGAAAGGTATCATCTTATCGTAAAATATTCACATTTGTTTTTCAAATTAGGCGTGTTCGAAAAGGATGTACTACGCGTCAACTTCCCGTTGAATGATGAAAACGACAGACTTATTCATCAATCAGATAGGGAATTTTTCAACGGATTTCCAAATGAACAAATTGAGGAGCCACTTCACAGATCGTATGCAGCGACGAGTAAGTGTTCTGCGACTAAATATTTCGTTCTAGCGGCTTAGAGCGTTCCGGATCAGAACTTCCCATTGATTAATTGTTGACAATCCGATAATATATGAGGCATGACGGTGCTACATAAGGGATAGTGTATTTTTCCGTGTTTGCACAAACAGTAGATTTTTGCTGCCATCTTGCGTCTATTCTTCAATTTAATTAAGTGTAATCTTTTAATGTTTTATTATTATTTAGAGTCACGTGCCGGATATGTGAAAAATATTGGATGTTCGTTCAAAGAAGCTCTACTATGGCTTTGTGAAAAATTCAAGCGACCTGGACGGATCAACGTGATCGATAAGCAATCTGAAACGGTAATTAGATATAGCACAATTTCAGCATTATATTATTTCAGCTTCAAACAGTTTACCATATGTACGAAGTTAATGGTTCCTTCTCGCAAAAGAAGCAGGCTAATGGTTTGTTTAATTTTTGCATATGTGGCGATATTGTTGTTTAGCCCTCAGGTTCTACTCGTTTGATGATTTAATTTCTATGATAATGGACTCTCCCTGTCCTAAAGCTGTTGCAACTGCCAACATTTTTAACTATTTTACGGTAAATGTATAGCGCATTCTTTTTACTGGTTTATTTTTCAGACGAAGCATACTTATAATCAAGCTCAGATATTCTGTCGGGATCATAAGAATCCTGATAAGACGGTTGATGGATTTTCTGCATGTCCTGTATTCTGTGCTCTCAGCAAAATGTAGGTTTTGTTACAGGGCTTTGCGGATATAATATTCCGAATATGCTTTTCTTCTATTGATACGGATCTTGATGAATAAGCAATTAAAGAGCACTTACTTTCCTATGTAGTAATAATTTCTGATATTCTGAGCTTTTGGAATCAGGATCTAAAATTTGTTTGTCCAGATTCCAGCCTTCGTTTGTAAGCAGTTGTTGCTCTTATATTTAATATTGCAGACAAATGTTTTTTGATTTCTGTGATGATGTTGGGGTTTGCAATTTTTCTAGAAGAAATTGTGAGAACCCACAGAATTTTGTATTTTTTCAAGAACACCGAATGCCTACTGCGAGCAATAGGTAGGTTCAAGTACTTTCTACACTGATGTTGAAGTGTTTCTTTTCAGCACTAACATTCTGCAGCTAGACAACGCTGCGACTCTATATCCGGATTATGATGATTGTAAGTTTATTTAACCTCATTAACTATTTTTTTATCTGTTACTAATGTTCAAAAAGTGATCTGCTATGTTTGTAGATGTCGCCGAGAAACTACGCTTCTCTGTAATGGATGATGATCAATGGGACGACTTGCTCAGTCTCGAGGAATTCTCTATGATATAGAGTAATTATATATATTTGTTTTGTTTTCTGTATATTTGTGATTTTGTGGTGAACTTTGTTTTATGTAGTATATTTTGAGCATGTTTTTTTCTGATTAATAAAGGCTGACCACTCATACGTTTGATTATTTTGTTCAGTTTTGTTTCTTCTGGAATTCATAGCAATTATTATATATTATTAGTACATGTAAATCTTAATATGTTTCTCTTAATGCCGCATTGCAATGTGGAGTGTTTCCAATCTGGTAGATGTTTCCATTGGCTCAATAAGATGTCTATTCAAAGAAACACGGAGGTTTAATACTATTATTGGTTTATTTATTAATCATCAAGTTATCAGGATTCCGTGCTTAGGATGTCAATGCTGAACAATTGGCTCGACTCCCTGAATTCACGAACTGCTCTCTCATCGGTCCAGAAGAATAACTAGCCTCGCGACTGTGTTCTCCGCGGGGCTGGCTACTTTCTCCTGCTGATCGTAAGTTGCTCACACTGCTTACGATACCAGTAGTCCGCTATTATTGATTGGAATGATTAGCAGTGGTGTGATATCGTTCGAAAGACGCGCAACTTATTTTATTTATTTGTAAAGCGAAACATGTGTCTGATTCATTTAACATCTTATATGACAAGGAAGTATGGGATATCTGTATTTTTTGTGGGTAGCCAGTGCCAGTGAAATGCAAGCCTTCGGTGCGAGCAGCATTGCAATCATTAAAATATTTCAACTTTCAAACTACTGAAGAGCGGCAAATGTTGGCCATGGCCAACATTTCCTTTGCAAGGGGATCGTATTTTAGAAAATTAGGAAAAATTAGTGCTTTTTCAAAATACTACGCTATCGACAGAAAGAAGCATTCCTTAGATATCCCAAACGTTACCAGTACGGCGCCAGACGGAAATGAAATATAAATTGCTAGCTCACGTGGAATAATTATTAATATGCAGTTGTGCATAGGGGTTGTTTTGTTCACTAAAGAGCCACACAAGGCAAGGGGTCGTTTTGAAAATTTTGGTGGAAAACATTTTGCCGCTCCTTGATACTACTTCTCGTTGTTGATACAATAATAGAGGTTTCGTGACCTGGTGTAAAAGCAACATACCACAATAGTTTATGAGTCATAAATTACGACAATGCCGATTATAGTGATAAACCAGCGGGAGGTCGACGGTGATTGGATAAAAGGCGTTTCTCTACCTTACCTATTTTAGATATAGTTTGAAAGGCGAAACGCACTGCGCGACAGTAATATTTTATTTTCCAAATGTTTACTGCTAACCTGTTACTAGTGGAACAGTTCCTTCTCTACCTTTTGCATATTATTTCTGAAAACCAAGACTAAGAGCGGGCCAGTCCTGTTTCCAAATCTCGATCACTGTCGAGGTCGGTATTGAATTTCGGTTGCCGCAGGTACTTTTATATAGCGAATCAATCTGGTTCTGAAATCAAAAGAAGTTCATTGGCAGTTTAAATAATTCTACACGTACTATTTTCAGTTTCGCTACTAGATGGCTGTGCCTTTTCCACTGTTTGGCTGAGGATGATGTTAAGAAGAACCCAGATTACGTTTTGTACATATTGCTGTATATATTTTAATGTGGCGCGATTGGGCAAATCCTTGTATGTGATCCCTGCCCGTATTTAATTTGTAACTCAGCTAGTTGGTGGACTGCGTTCGTTGCATTGAGCCTATTTTTCTTTTTCGGTCGCGTATAATCGTTACTTTTCAAAACTATGCAGTTGCTCTTCTCGGTAGCAAGATAAGTTCTCCACAGTGGTGTGGAAATATTGAGGTAATTCTTGTAACGTCCTCAGTTCTCTTTTCTTCTATTTTATACCGCACTGGAAAATTGGGTAATGTTTTATTTATCATCATATGGCTGTACTCTGAATACTAGACTTTGCAACGGGGCTGGGCCAACTTTTGCGTAGTCTGCTAAAAAAATATGCGGTGCGCGTCTATCGCAAAGGACAAGTAAAGCCCGAAGAGAGTGAGATAAGTGAAAGCATTATCATATATTTCAAACTAAAATCGCTTCTCTTCAGGCTACTGCTCTGGAAACCTCTCTTGCTACAAACTATACTAAATACTGGAATATTGTGGTGGAAGCATCACACTATTTACAGCCGCAAGTATTTTTGGCATATGTCTTCTTGTATTCTTGTATTCGAACCTCTTAGGCCTCACTGGAGCTGAGGGCGGAGTCTTGCCTGGTACTGAAGCTCCAGCTGCCATGTTCAGTCGTAGAGCAAACGGAAGGCTAAAGTTTGAGTTCCGTGAGGCAGGACAACGCAAAAGTTTGCCCACCGCGTCGACCTGCTGGAAGGGCCGTGCTGAAATCATAGAATTTCCAGGCATACCGACATGGGCCAAGTTCATTTTCAACTTCACGTTTTTATTCAATTTAAAACAGTTGACTGGTTTTAGCCCGGTATTGGCTTTCCAGAATGCTATGAAAGCCAACATCTTCACATTCAAGAATACAATTCTCGACAACTTGGTTAGCACAAAGCTTGCATGGATTCATTCTTACTTCGGCAGCATATTATTCTCTTTCGTCGGCTGCTTCACCTCTTGGTCGTTCCTAGAGGTATCCTGTTCGTCCACATGCTCCGATGCTACTATTGCTATCGTGCAGATGGCTGCCAATTGCCTGTAAACTTTATATTTAAGGAAGACTTTCCCCTACTATCACAATTTTACCTGTTGTCATCCGGTGCCGTTTATAGGCGGCACCTTTTTTCCCGACTCGACGAGCTGTTGTTTATGCCATAACAGACCTCCATTTGTAAAACAAACATCACATATACAACTAGTTGTAGTTGTCGAGATTAGTTTCAAAACAAAAGAATATTTGTTTAGAAAAAGTTGTTTAGATTTCCAGACAAGTCATTGTTCCTCATGGTAGAAATGGGTGTACGTTTGAAAAACATGCTTTCAAAAGAGAAGCACAATCACTATTAAAAACATCCACCATGTGCAGAATTCTGCACTCTTCGAGCTTTCATTTCATATTTCAGTTGTTTAACTTCTTAACTTTTTAGAAGGAAATAAGCTTACTATTCATTTTAAAATGCTTCCAGAAGAGTAAGAAATATTAAGTGTTATGTGAAAAAGGACATATGATCGCTAGCTGTCAAAATTCATTTTGTAATACATTAAATAATTTAAATATAAAAGTTATATAATATAAGTTAAATAATTTTTAGTTCTCCCTAATTCTCTTGGCTTCGCTTTCTTCGTAGAAGCGTCGGTACTCGTCGTTTAGTGGCATTCCATTGTATACATCGAGCATGTCGAACACTTTGCGGGGAAGTTCTTTGTCTAAAAAGTACGAATTTCATATTATTATATGATCAAAAGCAAGGAACCCTATCTTTCTACATACGTTCTATACAGTCTGTATCAAGAACTGGGTTACTGTTCATAAAATCTTGTATAGCCTATATTCAAAAACCCGAATACCAAAGTAACTTAAAAACCCATATCCCACTATCAACGATATCATTATTATATAGAAATTTACAAAATGAATTAGCTGAAATAAGTAATCGACATGACTATATCGTTTCTTTTCTTTTTTGTATCTACCTGAACTTCGTTTTCCTCGTATTTGAAGTTCGAACTGGGCATTGGCGTTCTGTAGTTCTTGCAGTCTAAAATGAGAAGATGAAAACATTTTGGAATGTAGATGGGTTTTTCTGTTTTCCAGCATTTTTGGTACAACGTTTCTCGAACATCATGCCTTACTCAGGTGTAGAATTTGAACCGCCGGATTTGGGGGCCCCTGGCACGGTCCTGGCCCGTGAAAAACCCAGTATGAAGTATAAAGGTAATATTTTAGTAGAGACCGAATTTTTGGGCAGTGGTCCGATCCGGGCAGGCACGTGAAGACCCCTGGCTAAACGAAGTCCGCCCAGCCCCCTAGTGCTTATCGGGCGGTGATACCTGTCCCTAATACTAACCTTTGAGGTGGTAGAACTGTCATTAGATATTTATTAATATGTTCTTTAACCTCTGGTTCGGAGGCGCCTTGTCCTCGAGCTTCCACAATCAACTCATGGAGGGTTTGCTGTAATATATTATTGTATATGAAATAGCATACTGTACTAGTTGTGGAAAAACAGTTTTTATATTCAACCAGATAGTTAATATTGAAATATGAGTCGAACCAAACATAGATATTTTTAAGCCGTCTAGAAACGGGTCAAGCCAAAACATTTCAAAAGTTCAAAAAATCTTGGACTAAACTAAAATACTAAAATAGTATATGTTCTCCCTGAACTAAGATTTTTGGTGAGGTTTTCAATAAATATCACTTGGCTTATTATATTAAATTTTGTACCTGCTGATCATTAGAAAGAAAAGTAGAATAAGGTGACATTGGACATCCCCTTGAAGGCCGAGCTCCACCCTCCGCAGGACCAATAAATAAAGGAGCAGGCATGTACTGCACTGGATAGGCCTAAATTAATTATTAAAAGTTATTTTGTACCCAGAATCAGATTTAATTCCGTTTGGAACTTCTCTTGAAAACATATGTTTCAAACCAATTGTACGAAGAGATTTTAGTCATATGGGTCTCCATCTCCTTACTTCCTTACGAACAAAGGTATTTTCTCTAATATTTGTGTTTTCACGAAAATAGCCATACATTTACACATAGCAGAGATATGCTTAGCGACCGGCAGCCCACTCTGCAAAACGCGCGCATATTCCTTATTTGGTACCGATTACAGTATCCCGTGGTCTAAGGAAGGCTATTTCCGGACTATAAATTATTTGTTCATAGAGCTGTAAAACTATCTAACTAAACTAATAGGCTAACTTTTCAACCGGATTTATTGCATAACTTTTTGGTGGGTGCCGGTCGATGGATATGCTGAGAAAGGGTTAGCTTTCAATGTATGATTTTGATTAAGTTCATTTTTCACCATAAAGTGAGTGTCATAGATGTGTTGTTTGGAAAAAAGTGGACGAATTCTCTCTCAGATTGATAGTCAAATTAGAACATCTATGAGAAGAGTTAAACTTACAGGCATCATTGGATGTAACATAAATGAATGTGGAATATGATGAGGAGGTAATAAGAAGGCGGATAGAACTTCTAATAGAAGGAAAATGAAGAATAACAATAACATAGCTGAAATAGTTGGAAGCTCATTAGACAAGAGTTGCCAAACGGGTCTGGCCCGGCCTGTACAAATTTGAAACAAAACCGGGCACTTCCAGGATGGCCACCCTGCAAAATACGAACCCATACATCACAAAAAGCTCATTAAAACAATAATACAGCACATTTAAAACTAAAGACTCTGATAACGGAATGGCAGAAATTTCTGGGGAATTCTGAAGTTATTGAGTTACCGGAATAGACCACAGATTCTCAGATTAGTAGCCTACAACTAGGAAAGTTGGTAAGTTAGCTCGTTTGCAGTTATGAAAGAATTAGTAAAATATGTGTTAGAATTCCAATAAAGTAAACATAATCCGGTACGGAAAGCAGTAACTCGAGAGTTGAACCCGAGATATCTCACAGACATTCAAACCAAAATAGAACCAACATTGTGTACAGAAACACTCTATTTACGTACACTAATAAACACAATAGATGACAGATATAGTCTATTGCACGACCTAGTGTTCCAGCACAAAATCTGGACTCCAGATTCTGGAGGCGCAGAGGTGTTATATAAAAAGAATGGAAAATAAGTGGATTTGGAGCCTTTCCTTCAAAAGTACATTCATTTTAATCTAGAAACGCCTCTCACCAGAATACTGCTCTGGAAACCTAGTTCTTGATACAGACTATAGAATACATCTCCCTGACCGGGGACATCTGAAGAATCAACCTATGACTTTTAAGGTCAAAAGGTTCTCTAAAGTCGTGTGTCTGCTAATGAGTAATGTTATGTTCTGACGCTTAGAAATACACGCGTTGCACTGCGTTTACAAAGACAAAAACGAGCTATGCAAACAGATAAAAGAAAAGAAAAGCACGAACTAAACAGAAAAGGAAATCAGCCGTTTACAGAATAGGATAGGTCAAGTCTGGGAATTGTGCGAATTTGTTCTAAAAATTAGGATCTGAACGACAAGCCTAAACAGCGTGTTCACGGGCCGGCCCGTAGTACCTTTTGAGAGACTGCCCCAAATATGCCCAAATCCGCTCCGTTAAAACTCCATAAGCCTGCGCCCAACCTATTAGAGCCTATTTCATAAGATTGATATCGTGTACCCTCTAATACCAAATGGGGGTTCTAGGTTCTAACACGCACTTTTTCAATGCTTTTGAACTTCAAGGACCTGCCTATAACTTTTTCAATGTCGCTGAAAGTAGTTAGTTGGAGTTCAAAGACGCCGTAAACACTGCGGCTGCAATATTTCAATTAGTTAAAATGCAAAATTTGATCTAAAATTGTGCAATTTTACTGTTTTATATAAACCTTTGAAAGTGCAAAACATTCGATCAGGATGAGATTCGAACTCACGCGGGAAAATCCCAATGGATTAGCAGTCCATCGCCTTAACCACTCGGCCACCTGATCCCTGTCGTCCTTGAATGTAAAGTTTAGATAACAGCTCTTTTCGTAAATTGAAAAGCGAAATACTAGCATTTGCAAAAACATTTCCGAGATTCTATGATGTTTCGGTGGTAAGTACAAAACTATATAGTATTTTACAAGTTTTATTATTATTATTAGTTGTGTAACAAGAAAAGTTGGTTTGTCTTATAAGGCATCGCATTGAATGTGAAACGAACTTTCTAACAGTTGCCTATCCTTGACTGTAATCGCTCAAAATAGGTGTATTCTCCCTAAATAACTCAATAACTCAGAGTTATTAAATGGTTTTTGATCCAAAACATATGTTCAATAACTGTTTGAATGCCTTATCGACAGGGCCATGTTTGCTTGAACAGAATTTCATTTGGCTGGAATGTATTAATTATTCGCTCTAGTGACATCCAAACTGTCACAAACATATTTTAGCCAATGGACCGACGTTACATAGTCTGTTTTATAATTATTCTAACTATTTCTACCGTTCAAACCCGTAAGTTACTTTTCACAATGGATTAGTTAGGCTATATCATACATCAGGGTTCACCAAAAGGCAAACCATAAAGACTACGCAACGGGCCGAACCGAGCCATCAAAAAAATTCCCAGACTTTTTAAGGCTCGTCTGGATATTGCTGGATTTCGACCCGAATCGGCTTGACACTTTTTCTGCACGGTCTTAGCGTGCCGGACATTGGCCTGCTCAGAGTACCGATTCAAAATTGAGTAGTCTGTCCCCAATTTGAGGTTTTTCGATCTAAGTCCTCGGCTAAGATGTCGCCTTCTAAAATTTTCTACTGCGAGATTAGGGTTTCTAATGAATGACCAATATTTTGTCTCAACTTGTTTTAACGGCATACCATGTATACTAGAGTGGGCGGCTTGGGCCAATTTCGCGCACATCGGTCTTCCGGTCAAAATGGACTCTAGCAAATACTGGCTTCTAGGCTTCGGACCAAACTGTTCAACTCGACTGTATATCAACTTTGATATAAGGTTATTTGAAGGATAACACAACTTTCTCTTTTATAGGTTACAACCATCACAGTGTTGGATTTCGTTATTTGCCATACGAAGAACCTGAGAAAGTGAGTCTAAATTAGACTAGATAAACATTTTTCTCAAAGATACAACAAAATAGTTTTTATACAAAACAATTATAATTAATTTTAGAACGTCTCTAAATTACAGACTGCTGAAAAGGATGTGAAGGAAACTCAAAAACGGGCTCTATCGGAAGTCAGAGGCAAATTCGAGGCTATTGTGGATTTAGAGGACTTTTCGTTTTACAGAATGTTTGATGTAAGTAAGCATACAAATATATAGTCTACGGACAAATGTGATGTAGTTTAAAGGTCTATTAATTATAAGGAGAGCACACAATTATATATGTTGCTTGTACATTTTCTTTAGATTTCCGCGCTCCTTCTAAATTCTACAGTACACCCCTGCAAAAGATTCATCCGTCGACTGTAGCTAAACCTACGCGCATCACAATAGAAAGCTTAAACTCAAAGCCGTTCGGTCCTCGGAAATTCCTCACTAATCTTTCAGTTGTAAGGTTCGAAAATGTTCAGTTTCCAGCACAGTGTCCTGGAAAGAGTTGTTATTTATAAATGAAAGGAAACCCTGTGGATTGGGAGCATTTTCTTAGAAGTAAATTTATCTGTTATTTAACACCGCTGCGCTCCAAGACACTGCGCTCTACAGCTAACTCTTTGAAACCCCGTACTTATAGTTTTATCTCCATTAAATTTGAAATGTTACTGTTCCCTTTTCAGCGAGTGGCTAAAGTCAAAGTTGAAAAGAAGAAGAAATATGACGACGATGATGTGCGATTTTATTCATATTAAGAATAAATAGCATATGGTCTCTGAAACCATAGAGAAGAATTTCAGAATAATCTTTTATTATTAGTGTTGTGTTTTTGTATCTACAGAGTTATAGTCTCTATCAAGAGCTATCTTTCCAGTGCGGTATCCTGCGAAACAGCGGTGTTAAATTATAATAAATGAAAAATAGAAATGAAAGCCCTTTTCCGAAAAGTACACTTATTTTACTTTAACCCAGATACTTCAGACGTTTTTCATTTCTTTGCTATCTTAAATGTATGAACTTCTAAAATATAGGTTACTGGGGGATGATTAATCTTATTATGATTTTCAATAAGATGCCTTTATAGTGTAGTGCTGTTTTTCTTTGTCTTATAAGATAGATGTCAGAGGATCGGATCCTCCAGCAGCTTTTGCTTTTGCAAATTTTCTAATACAAAGCGAAGGAAGCTATTAAGAGAAAATCTTTATATACAGAAAACTACAAGAAAAGTACATTTGATACAATTGAGGTCACATCTTCAGAAGAAAGAAGTTTCTTCTTACTTTCCAGTGGCGTATCCACCGGCTCCTGGGAATGGGCCGCTTGGTGGGGCCTGTTGTGGTGGGCCTCCGGCTCCGGCGTAAGCTCCGCCTCCTTGGGCTGGTCCTCCGTATCCTGGTGCTGGTGGGGCGAAAGATGGCTGTGGGCCGGCTCCGGCTCCAGCGTAGGAGTTACCGCCTCCGTTTCCTCCGTAGTTACCTCCTGGGGCTGGTGCATCATTTGATGGTCCTCCGTAAGATGGTCCAGATGATCCGGCTCCAGCATATGATCCTCCTTGGGCTGGTCCTCCGTATGGGCCTCCTGGGGCTGGTCCTGAACCGGCTCCGGCGTAAGATCCGCCTCCTGGAGCTGGTCCTCCGTATCCTGGGGCTGGTGGTGCGAAGGAAGGCTGTGGTCCTCCAACTCCGGCTCCGGCTCCAGCGTAAGAGTTACCGCCTCCATTGCCTCCATAGTTGCCTCCTGGGGCTGGTCCTCCGTATCCTGGAGCGGGTGGGGCTGCGAATGGGGCTCCTCCGGCTGAGGCGTATCCACCGGCTCCTCCTGGTCCTCCGTATCCACCGGCTCCTCCGGCTGAGGCGTATCCACCAGCTCCTCCTGGTCCTCCATATCCTCCGGCTGGTGGGGAGTATGCTGGTGGGGGTGGTGGTGGGGCGGCAGCGTATCCGGATGAGGGTGGAGCATAGGCTGGTGGTGGGGGTGGAGCTACGGCGTATCCTCCGGCTGGAGGAGCGTAGCTAGGTGGGGGAGGGGCACCGCCTCCTCCGCAACCGCATGGAGCAGCAGCTGGAGCAGCGCTATAAACGAAAGCTTAGCAGGTATGTTAGATCATATATTGAAATAATTATGAGAAAACAATATTTTTTCTGATTCACCAGGTAATTGCGTATGTAAAACTGTTCTACTATTAAAGGTAAATGGTATAGTTTTAAATTAAAGGCCCAGGTTTCTGTGGGTTACTGTACTTACCATCCGCATCCGCCACCACCGCCGCCGCCTCCTCCGAGAAGACTGAAGAGGAAGGCCTCAGAAATGGCGAAAAGACCGAAAGCAACGACCAAAGAAGATACAAGTTTCATTCTGGAAAGAGAAATTGTGTTATTAGGATGTGAAAAATCAATAAAAATAAAATAAAGAACTGTATAAATATATTAGTGTTATAAACTTTAGGGCTACCTAGAAAGTATTTGATCCTAAGGTTTCAAGGCTTATTTTTCTTGCAAACTTTCGAAAACAGAGCCCTGTTAAAAGGTAAACTCTACAATCATAGCAAAACGCTTCCAAAAAAAATGTTTTAAGCCAAAATGGGGATGAATTACTGTTGAAAAGTCCTAATGAATTTCTGAATCTGTTGAATGAAAAGGAAGTAGTAGAAGCTGGCAAATTGTGATGCTTCTTCTGGCCTCCGCTGGCCTTTTATACAAACGCCTAAGGCAACATTTTTCGATCCTCCGACCGATTTTACGCCGTGGCGTCAATGGGCGTGGCCTAAACAGGTGGGGGCAAGTTTTTTGGCAAATGAATATCATTAGGAATACTGATAAAATAACTGATATTAGGGAAATTCAAGGAATAAATCGGCGGTTTACATCAGATTAAGGAAACAAATGAAGCTTAGCTGGAGGCGGTGGGGCTTACTGGAGTTGCGAACTTGCAACAGATCCAATAGTATTGTCATTTACCAAATCGATAGTCTGATTCGAGAGGAATAATGGAGTGTTACTTGCGGATTTCTGGGTAATTTTGCGTATATTTTCGTTCTTTGATAAATTTCTGATCCATTTTCAACGAGAATCTTTTTTAACACCCTGTGAAGTCGATTTACTTCCGGGTTCATGGCACTCTTACTTAGTGATTTATTTCAGGCTGACGTTATAAGCTAATTTAATATAGATTTAATAGGGTATTATTTTCAATATGTTTTTATAATTGCATAAAACAAAAAGAAAATATTTAATATTTCTTTTTACTATCATTTGTTTAAGCAAAGCTTATGATAGCAACTCTATAGGTTTTACTAAGAATAAGTTTTCAATAACTCGGTTGGAGACTTTATGTATTTAAACGCCTAGTTCTATAGTAACATAGAATTATGTTAAAACTATACTGTTGTAACTTTACCAGAATTCCACGAATATTGTGGAATTCAATGGTAAGGAAGCCGCGTAAAATAATTATAAGGCCTTTTTCTTAAGACTTTTCTCTTAAAAGTTTGCAGAGTACGCAACTTTCTGACAAAAATACGCAGATGAAACGGCCTGATTACTCCTGAACAACACCAAATTGTACTGTTTTTATTGCTTCTAAGCAGAGGTATCGGGCCAGCCCGGGTTTCAAAATTTCAGGCCGGTTCGGGCGGGGCGGGGCCGGTAACCAGCTCTGCTGGTAAGCATGTTCTGTATCCCTTACTGTTATCACCAAATTCGTTTTCCCAAAGTATAACTTTTCTTCATTAGTACATTTAGTTTCAATTAACACCGCTTCTCTTCCATTATACTGAGCTAATAACCTATCTCTTTATATAACCAAATATCATTTCTCTTGCAAGACTGCAGTCTTCCCATTAGAAGAGACGTCTCTAACCTTTTTTTATTTCCCCGTTAATCTTAAGCTAATCTATATGTTACATGAGACTTCTTTTTCTTAAACGGAACACTCGACCTTCATTCTCTGTTAGGGCTTTTCTACTCATACACAACTGAACCCGCCCGTTGCACGCAGTACAGTCGACATATTCTAGTGTAAAGCAATAGGATTACATAGTTTATTACATATAATGAAAATGGTGTTCGATGCGAGAGCTTGGGTGTAATACTAATGGGTTACTGTAGATATTCAAGCGTTCACATAAATACGGCATTGTTCTGAAGTTGATGTAAACTCTTACATGAAGTGAATGCTAGGGGGGAGTTTTGCGTCGGGGTCATGACCGGCGCCAGTGAATAGAACTTTTCTTTTTCTGGGTCGAGAGGGTTCGGGTACCCGGGAAATTCACGTCCCGGACCCTAATTCCCTCTTATTTTGCTTACAAAGGTTAGTGGTTCGAATCAAAAATATTCAATCCCAATACTGTTGGGTATAATTGAAGACAATTCAATATAATTTGTGGTTTTCGATCAAAATTAAGTGGTCAACGAACTGTTAAGGTTTATGATATTTGTAAATTCCGACATAACCATACACCTCAACAGAAAAACTCAAGACTGATACTTCAACCAGCAGCCATGGCTCAAATATATGGCGAAAAGTTCTCATCCCCTTTCAACAAGGCTGTTGATACTATTTATTAGAAACATAATTGTATTTCTCAGTTGAATTATAGTTAAAACATTTCTATAATTATTCAAAAAGGACATTTATTTAGTTTTTAACTATGAAAAAGATTAAAACATAGCAATTTGGGCTTGCCAAACACTCAATTATTTCATCTAATTGAACGGGTTTAATTCACTTTCCGGGTTGATCTGAACATCTCCCAAGGCCGTGTGGAGAAGGGAATAATCGTGTAGAAATCTAAGCCGAGAAAAGAAATATTTAGTCTTTAGGTGAATTAAAGAATACATTTTGAACTCTTGTGGTCCTAAATTGCTCGAAAACGGATGTAGCGGGGTTAAAGGACTGCGCCCCATACCCCGCCCCTTTCAAAATTTAAGCGTAACTTTTCTTACTATTAGAAACGACTGAACCAATGTTTCCCAAAAAACTCACCTCCCTAGATTAGAGGACAGCCTATGTAATGGTAGTAAGAAAAATATAAATTCAGTGTCATATAAGTTGTGCACCCAGTTTTCGCTATCTCATTTTTCTCTGCCTTGCTCTGACTATGGATTCTAAGTTCGAAGCATCGACCTGTGCTTGTGATGCAACGTATCTTAGCAAGGATCTATCCTATTTCGAATAAAAACTGGCCAAAGCAAACCGTTCCTTTACAAAACACTTCTGTGGTGCCAGATTTTGTTTACGACAGTTCCTTCAAAAGTGCCAGAGGAGCTTATTTTAGAACGAGATGATTGCCACATTTTGTCTTTTTCGTTTTATAGCAAGCTGATATAAATTAAACGATTGGGATGAAATTGTATTTGTAGCCAGGTATAGTGGAGCATTTAACGGGTTGGTCCATCCCACTCCTGAGGTCGTATGCATGGAAAACCATTTTATTCCCACAGGAAACGGTTCTTTTCCCGTGAAATAACGAATTTTTAAATAGTTTTAGCACGTTTTAGTCATTTTCTTAATTGTTTTTGTTATTTTTATGTACATTTTTATAATTTTCAAGTGTAACAGGCGTGAAAAAACATCTTTTAAAGCCTAAACATTTATACAGAATTTAGGTAGTCTGTATAAAAGTATCTTATCGTTAGTCTTCCAAGATGTTTTTCATTATACGACTAGGAAATAAACTGAATATCAATACGAACATATTAGTTTCCTACTAGCTATGTTATATGAAAGCAAATACTCTTTATATATAATAAGTTTCATTTTCACTAATACAACCAATAATCAACAGGTTAACCGTTTTCAGGATGCATCTGACTAAAGTAGTATAGAGTGACTGGCGTCTAGCCTTCGAATGATCTCCTTGAAAGATTCATTTAAACTTTGATTTACGATACAGGTAACCAGGGTAATTTAACGGGTCGGCCAATTTCCGACCCTGCAGGTAATCCGTCTAAAATCTTTTTAATACAATACAGTATTTTGTTATAAGTTCTAGTAAACAAAAGAATTTTCGTGTTTATAATAATTTACTATTTTACACAATTATAAATACAAACATAGGGTTCCTTCACTTCTGCTTACTTTC
>JAQGAV010000913.1:0-25462 GCA_034691345.1 Phasmarhabditis papillosa | reverse complement strand
ACATAACTCGTCAAATTGAACCAAAATTGAAAAAGTAAAAGCATTTCTACCATTATTTTGGATGAAAACCTCACATTTCGCGAAAATTTTGTCGAAACTCGTTGTTTTAATGCAGTGTCTAACTAATTACTTCCAAATCATCCTTGAGTACTCGTCCAAGGTGCAACCAGAAACACAAAAAGTTCAATTAGCCATAAAGTCGTTCATTTTTGGTCAATTTTTTTGTTATTTATATCATGTTTAATAACTATTCAAGCAGATTAATCTTAAATAATAAAATTTGAAATGATTTTTTGAGTGTACCGTGTCTTTAATATAAATCTACACTAGATACGGCACTGTTGCTCTTCATAGAATACACTTATAGATGGGCTGCTCGGCTTGTATTGTTTCGGGTTAGGCACAGATACCAGTGGCACCGTTCGAGCTAAATGAATACTATGAATTCACTATCGAACAATCTTCCGTTAATAAAGTTGGAAACTGGTCACATTTTGATTGAATAGCATATTGTTTCTTTAAGCCTATTTCTAATGATGATATTGAGTGACAGTCATTTGACTATAGTTTTTAAGTTAATTGAACACTAATAAACTACCGTTATGTTCATTAAAACAAAGAAATTGAATAACAAATTCTTATATTTTAATGCATTGTTATCTGTAAACAACTGATAACAATCCTATATAAAAGAATAATCTTTTCTAACCGAATGTATATTTCATTGATTATGAAATGCCTTATTTTATTGCTTGGTGTTGGCTCCATTGTTTCTATGGATATTGTTGTGCCCGCATACTTCAGTCCGGGTAAATACTGGGACCAAATTGTAGCTTCGGCTAGGAACGGATTGTCGGTTACCGCCATAATGAACCCGAATAGTGGAGTTGGTAAGTGAATATTAGATAAGGGTGGCTCGACTAATACTCGAACGAGCTTATGCGTTTGAGCGAGCCGAGCAACCCATCTCTAATGAATTTATAGTTAAAACATGTTTTACTTTGGTTAATAGTTTAGTTCTTCTAAAAAATACACAATTTACAGCTCACATGCACGTCTTTTTGAAAACAAGAAAATTTTCTGCTGATGCAATGTTTCATTTAAATGGACCAAAATCTAAATATTTTGCCACAAAATATTTTTAAAAATCCAATAACTTTAGGTGCCTCGATTAATTCTGGATATAATGATGTAATAAAGAAAATGAGATCTGCAAATGCAAAAGTAGTTGGTTATATTGATACAAACTATAGACGAAGGGACTTAACAGAAATAAAAAGAGAGATTGATACCTACTGGAAATGGTATCATCCAGATGGATTCTTTTTTGATCAAATGGACCCTTCTGATAATATGGAAAACATTCGATATTATTCAGCTATATACAATTATGTTAAGAAAATTAACAACAAGTTAGTTAATTTGTAATATTTATCGTTTACTAATAGAAAATACAAAAAAAGTCTCAACAAAATAAAGTACTGGTAAAGTATGTTATTTTTGTGAACCTCAGTTATAAGAATAATATTTTTATTTATTTCTTTCCGTTTTCAGTCTATTGGTCATCCAAAATCCAGGAAATGGAATTCCGGAGTCATTTATTAAATCTAACTTGGGCAATCGCTTTATGGTATATGAGAACAACCATAATGCCTATCAAAACTACAAACAACCTCAATGGCAAACTAAGTATTCATCTTCTAACTTTATTCATTGTATTTATGATGCAAATGAGAATGAAATGAACAAGGATGTTGTATTGGCTAACAAAAGAGGAGCAAGTGCAATATATATAACTAATGGAATACTTATTAATCCATATAATACACTACCACCATATTGGAATCAATTGGTCAATAATGTAAAGAATATAGAGCGTAGGTTAATATACTATCATATATATTATGTATCATGATATAGATCTCCAGCGAAGTGTCATAGACAGGGCTATGTTAATAAAAATGAATGTATTTTTGAAGTAAAGGGTTCCAATCTACCGATTTTCTATCATTTATTAACAACACCGCTGTCCGTAAATCTAATCTAGTCCTTTCTGTACTTAAAAAGATTAAACAAGGTGGATGTGAGTGTTTAATCGATGGAAAAACAACTTGCAACATATTGGTTTGAGTGCTCAATTGAAAACGAGTAAAATAGTTATAGTGAATAATATTAATTAATTATGCGGGAAAAATAAGTTAAATATGATGCTGTACATTGCACTACTGACTATCACTCGGTTTTGAGTGAGATTGCTCGGCCTCGCTTCAAGTAATTTTGCAGTCCATTCAGTCTACCCTTGAATGAACGTTTGCCATGCCACACTTTTTTCACACGGTGTGTCTGCAGACCGTATGTCGGGCTCTTAACCCACTCCCTTGTTAGGAAAGTCCGTAGAAGCACGGACCAAAATAGATCCTCTTTATTTTCAATGCTAATTGCAGCCAAATCTGCTACAGAATATCCTACATACACATTTTTGACAATTTTCAGGTTCTGGCTAAAGGTATATTGAACAGAAGTGCAATAATGAAGAATTATGCATAAACACTCATTTTATCAATAAATGTGTATATTTGAAGAGTTATAGATAATTTTTATAGGTGGTCGAGAACAAAGTTAAACTCTGCAACATCTTACCAAAATATCCGAATTGTAATTCTCTTTATATGAAATTGACGCTGTTGTGAATTACAGTGGTTTAATTACCAGTTCATTTGTAAAGTTATACATAAAGGACTAAAGTTACTCAAGTTTGGTATATGACTCAATCAGTTTCCGTACTCTAGATTATTGTAGCATGATTTTACTTTATGGAACTGGGGAATCCTAGTGGATCATGTGGGGTCTGCGAGTTTCTTGATTATTTATCCGTTTAGTTATCCCTTGTTTCCTAAAGCCGACTGAACGTTAGAAAGGAATCTTCTCCACTAACTGAGACAGGGATGAATAACCGCAACATAAAACCGAAGAACTAATACGATATCACGCGATATATGTGTCTTACCTTAGCTGTGAAAACTAAATTTTCCTGACAAATGCAGGTCCAAATAGTGCAATTAGCGAACCTGATGCGCGATAACTGCAATTAATTAATGTTTGATTCTTGCGATTATAGAAAATAGAATAAACAATAATTTGTAATATGTTTATAATCATTCATTAATAGTGAGTATTGTGAACAAAATAAATTTCGAACTTTTAAAGTAGTAAAAGTGACCCGAGAGGAATTATGGTTTATGTAAATGAGATCAAATGAAGCTGTTTGAAAGAATAAAGGAATTTCGAATAACTATTGTCTGTCTTTGAACTTACGGTTCAATGCGGTGTTTTGCAAGGGTACGGGTGAACTCATGTCTACGTTCTCTTCGAGCGAGAGACTATTTGAAGACAAAAACTTAGGGAACATTGCGTTCCGACTGTACGTTTAAAGACAGACTATATATGTCTATTTTGGTCAAATAAGTAGTATGGACCTAGTTTTAAATAAACTCATCCTGTAAAGATCAAAATAGGGGAATCTGATATCAAGAATCAAAGATTATAAGAAGATTGAAGTCTCAAAGAATAACTCTAACACACTTCTTACAGTATTCGCTACTAAACAGACGGTTTGCTTGGGTTTAGTGGTTTCCTTTCGTGACCATTAGAATGAGAATGAGCTTGACCGTTTCTTTTTACTTCTATATTCTTGCCTTTGTCTTCTTTGTAAGCAAAATGCTGTAATGAAACCTTTTGATAGAATAAACTATTATTTTATTTAACTACATTGTTTATCAAGTGCTAGCAGTTAACAATATATAAAATTAAAAAGAAAATAGGTGATTTGGCGCCTTTTCTTCAAAAATACTTTTATTTTAATTGAACTCCGTCTCTTTCCAGGATACTGTACTTGTAAACTAAACTATTAAAACAGATTAAACCTTTTCACTGCTGTTTTACCAATCCAATATTATTAGTATAACAAAATATGAATTATGTTTGCTTTTTTCGGTCACGATTGAAGGTTGAAATAAATTACAACTTAATAAATCTAAAGTTTTATATATTTGCCATACCTGAAATGTTCTGTAGACTATGTGAATAAAGTAACAATCAATAAAAACGATTAGACCTAGTGATAGAATTAGAAGAAATGCAATCCACCCATCCACTGAAATAATAAACAATTAAATATGACTAATTATAGGTTAAGACTATAAGGTTTTCAATATTCTGTTCGATTAATATCTTCAGAAGAGCGTTTTTACAGTCATCTCATAGTATGAAGACACCGTGCTGTGGCCGTATTTACCGACTTTTCTGCCACGGAAACGACCGTTACCGGAAACAAAAAGCGTTCCTTAGAGAACATTTGCGACCAAAAGGTAATTTCCAAAGTTCCCCCCAATTCCCTTCAAAAATCTGCTCCGGGAAACGGGTCTAGTTTCTGGGGGTGACGGGACGGTTTGTGAATATGAACACTGACGGCTTAGTTTTTAGATCAGAAAACAAGAGATGATTAAATATAGATAATATATTCTCACTTATTTTTTAAGCTGACGTCGTAAAAAGTTTAATAACTAACAAAATAGGTTTAAAGTACTTTCAGTACTAAAACAGCCCGTTAGCCGTTTTATATATCAATTGATTTCAGTTAGACTCTTTTGAACCGACTCCAAGTATGCTACAGATCTCTTAAACAAACCCCGAGCCCGGCCGGCAACCTGGTTAAGAAATTTTTATCCCAATTATAGTGTTAGGCTCCAAATTGCATTGAAATTGGTTTTCTAAACTCTAGGCCGAGTCCGACCCTTCTGATAATTCTCATGTCTACGCTTTAACTTACTGTTATCTTCTCTGTGTCTTGCATGTCTAGCTCTATGTAAGTCTTCTCCGCGTAGATTCATTATTTGTAACATTAAACTCTTTGAGAAATCCTTAGTTTTTATGAAATTCCATAAACAAGAACAAAATAGAATTGACAAACCAATGCACCATAGCGACTGAAAGGGGAAATTGTGATGAAGAAGTATTAGAAACTAATGGAAAGTTAGTTTTGCTAAGAATTTCTATAGCAAAAAGTGTATGTGATTCAGGTATAAACCTAACTAGGAGGGCAGTAACTCTGATACAAGTCATATACCTTAAACTTCCTCATAGACTAATTATATGTTTGGAGTTTTTGATGGTTCTTCTTCGAGAACCAAAAAGTATGCAAATCAAACGAGATTAATGTCACAAAACCAATTAAACAAATAAAATCATAAACTAACCATAAAAAAGAGATACGGTTTCAACAGACCGGGCCTTTTCTTTGAGATTCCCATAAAAAGACAAATTACAGCAATAAAATCAAAAGCTATTATTAAAAACTCAAAGTAGGCATTTAGGCCAAGTCGACTAAGGCCGAAAAAATATAGAATTGCATTTCCCAAAAGGGCGAATAACGAGAGAACGGCAACTAGACGACAGGCCTTCTGAAAAATGTAGAAGTTATTAGGAAATATATTTATTAGAGCAGTTAATGCAATATTCCAGCGACTCATAGAAACCAAATCCTTAAAAACATAACTCTTTTTATCTGAAATTTTTGTCATATCCTTCTCAATAGTTCCGTTTTGACGGTTTTGTTTTAGAAACTATCTTTTGTGTGTTTGAGATTTCTGTACTTCATTAAACTATGATGGGAACCTATAGATAATAACTGTGAGGAGACAAAATGCTCCAAACAAGGCATGAACATCTTGACCAGAGTGGGGATCCGTGTCCGCAAATAAAGCAAATTTTAGTTTCCGGGGTACTCTTACCAAATTCGGGATTGGTTATATCCGTCCAGGATCACCACTCTAATCTCGAGACAAATCGGTTTCGTTTGTAAAGTGTAATATAAACCTTTTTATATACAGATTTTTTGACTTTATATGTTGGACATACCGTAACTTTAACTGTTCCGCAACATATTTGACTGGGTGGTACTATTTCTTCATGAAAATCACAAGAGACAACCGTCTCTCGAGGTTTCATATCTGAAAATGAAGTAATTAGCAAGCTAATACTTTGTGGAAAGGCAGCAACACATATTTCCGTTAGATAATAACATTATCAGATAAGTTTGGGCTTCTTCAATAGAAATTTTGAACTATTTACAAATATAATTGGTTCAATGCAAAATTCTGCGTTAAACAAATTACTAAGAAGTGAAATCAAATTATAAAAGAGTTTCACAAAAATACCAAAATTATTTTTAATGAATGTTCTAGTCATGTGGCCAGAGCAACAGATTGAGTGGTATTTCGAATGAAGGTGAAATTTTAGTTCCGAGGTGAAAAAGAGAAAAGGATTTAAATTTGTTTGTAAAAACAATAAATCTGTAAAATACAACGTGTTAATGTACAAATGTGTCGTTTAAGATCATCAATCATTTGTATATCTCTTTCTAAATAACATATGTTTTATAACTGAACACTTTTTTCAATTTTAGTTTTTTTCTTTCAAGAATGATGTTTGTTATTAAGATATATTATATTTAACAAGTCAGAAATAAGTGTTAAGTATTAAAGACAGTTTATATTACGGTACTCAACGTAATGAAGCGGTCAGTTCCCGTTAAATATAATTAGACCTCAGTTCAAAATCAATTTTGAAATATAGTCTGTTTCAAAAGCTGGAATGCATCGCCCCGGCATTAGTCGATGCAGTCTATGTATTTATTGTAAGATGTTATATGACTTTTATTATCTTAATAAAGATATATTATATTATTAAAGTACGAACTCTGTACAAATTCACAAAGAAGTTATCCGTTCTGCAACTTTTAAGCTGTGAGAAACTGCTCATTTTGTCTAAAATAAAGCAAAAGTGAATTGAATTTCCTATTTTACTCGACGATGCTCGCGGCTTACACACCGCGCTGAGAGTTTCTAAGATTTCGAGCTTCATATCTCGGATTCAACAGAGAATCTGTTGTTTTATCAGTTTTTAAACTGAACGTTTCCAAAATTGAAGTCTTTCATCTAGGACTGTGAGTCAAAAAGTTATTAAATATATAAAATTGTTCTGAATTACAACTTTATAAGAAAATGTCCGCAAATCAAAAAGATGACATCAAACTGTTGTTATATAATAAATTAGTCTAAATCTTGCTAATTTCGGTTTAATGACCGTGTCGCTCCTCCTTCCGGATCTAATTTGATAATACTTCTATGTGTGTTCGTAGTAGAAGTTGATGAGATCGAGCAAGGTCAAGAGGCCGACACAGAGAGAATCAAATCAACCAGAAATGCAATGAGAGGGGGATAGCGAGAGTTATATATGATATATAGTTATGTTATATAACAATATATTTAATATATTAGAAGCTTTTAAAACATTCAACCTAGTGTGGGCATAGAAAATTTGCGGAAAAACGGCACGCCGAAAAACCACTGTGAAATATTTCCGGTAGACCGAAATCATATTTTTAAACTTACAAGTTTTGCTCAGCACAGAATTCAGGGTTTCTTCATAAGAATGTGAACGCCAGGGGCTCATGTTATGAAACAAATGCTATGAAGAAAGGTGGATATCAACTATTACAGTAGTTTAGAAGCTTCTTCACATAATTAACAATTCCACGCAATTACATTAGAAAATCAGGAAGCTGCGTGATTACGGCCGACGTTTAGTAGGATTCTCAGGTAAATAAGACATTGAGAAGAAAACGAAAAGGGAATAAATAGCGTTGCTTTGTGTATGAATGATAAACTTAAGCTTATATGGCAGAAACATTTGTTAATTCTTTTTAAATACATTCATATTTGATACTTGTTTACAGAAATACCTATAATAACAAAACCTTCAATCCAATTGAAGCTGAGACTTTACGAACTATAAGTCTTTTTATTTTATTTTTTGTTTTTATTACTGTTTTTATTAATAAACGGCCAAACCCATAGTTTTAATTTTAATTTAAGCTAAACTTTTTACAATTATAGAAACTCGAAAAACCTCAACTAGCTTCAATGCTATAAACCTTGTGGGGGAATTTGACGCGCCGTTCCGGGGTCTTGTCCGGATTTTTCACATGTCGTCCCGGCCGGAGCCAGAAACATTTGAAAATAAGATGGCCCTTCTCGACACTTTCTTGAAGCTTTACTACAAACCCACCCCCATTACTCCGTGCACTACCATTTAGTCTTCCGTTCTTCCTTGGCATAATATAAGGACTACTAGCTCCATCTGGAATCTTTACTATATTTAATGGAGGAAACGGACGGATATTAGCGGATGAAATACGGGCAGGTTCTAGTGGAATACGACAAATACTGAAATAAGAATTAAACTGTACAAGTAGGATTGTTAATTCTTCTTTTATTACTTCCCGTATTTAGTCTATTTTGGTAGTTTTAATAAGTAAAATAATAGGTGAAAGCAATCTGAACACCTGCACACTGGAGCTTGTAAACTTCTTATTTTGTTCCAGACAGCCTTAGTGTCCGGGTTCGAGGGTTTAAAATCAAAGCAGGACCTACTGGGCCTAATTCAGTTTCACCAGTTGTGTGGTTAAAGATTACAATGGTTTATCTGCGTTTATATTAAATAAACTATATAAGAATATTTCCAAATAATAAAAGTAATATTTCTCTTTAAACTAATCTTTTTACTTACTCTATCTGTTTATTCTGTAGATCCTTCAGTTGTGTAACCGTGTTTAGCTCATTAATAACAGAAATTGTTGGAATTTCTGAGTCAGCCAGGCAAATCTGAAAATAATATAGACAATTCTTAATGGAACAACTGTATAACAGAAGACAGTGGTATCGGCTTTTTTGTAATTGGAATAATAATCCGTTTGAAGAGAAGAGAGAAGCGCCCCAAGTCCAGGGTCAGAAAATGAACCCTTTAAAAGGACACAATACTATTTACTTTCTTAGTATGGTCAGGCCCCCATATACAAAAAAGTCCTTTTTTACTTTTAGATAGAATAAATATCAAAATTCCGTAATAAATCTCACCCCATTTTGTTTTTGCAGTTCAGATCTTAGCTGACTAAATGGAGCCAGTTTTGTAGAGTTTGAAGGTCCCGGATCCAGCCTGTTTTAGTTGATTTAATAAGTAGAATAATAGGTTGAAGAAATCTAAAACCAAGATATAGTCTGTATCAGGAGTTGCGTTTCAAGCGCAGTTTCCTGGGAGCAGAGATGATATTTACTTTTGTTACTTTTATACCAGACCTCTGCCCTCCAGTATATTACGCTGGTAACGTTGCTATTCACACAGACCGTATATTACAAAAATAATGAGCTTAGTACCCTATCCTATTTAATAAAACAAAGCAATAAATGGTGTATGATATATTCTGATTGAAGAGTAATTATTGAGTGTTTTGTTGTGCAAAATTTCGCATTTTGAAATAGTTCAAGCCACTTTCAACGAAATTCTTTGTCGACAATAGAAGCCAAAACAGTTGAGAAAACGGAAACTTTAGGTACAGAGTGAGTGCAAATTTAAACGAAACTTAAAAAACACTTAAATTAGTTGAACACCGCTGTCATTTCCAAAAGAACATATATCTATTATATGATTTTCATAAGATTGTGGGCGGGACTTGTGAAATAATGATGAATTACAATATAGGCTTATTGTTAGAAAAGCACCGAAGTATAAAAGAAGAAATAAAACATTAGGGATTAATAAAATGAGATTCTTAATCGGTTTAATGGGCCGAACAAAAAGTCGCCAATTCGGACAAACGAAAATGTTGAATTAGCATTTAAATATAGAGTAAGGTAAAAAGTTTACAAATAGTAAAAAAATTATTTGAGAACAATTTTGCATAAAAATATTAGTTAAATCAATCATATACAATTTTGTTTTAACTAAAAACAAAGTCAGATTCTTTATTGAATAGTTAAAGTATCTTTTTGTTCTCGAAGTAGTTGAAAGATCTAATTTGATTCCTCATGTTGCGCCAAGTAGCTGTAAAACGAAACACTTCCTTTCACAATGGTCAGAAAAAGTTTGCAAAAATTATGCCTAGGACTGGGATCGAACCCGGACCCCTTGCTTGATAAATTTATGCAACAGTATATAATACTGGCTGTTGCTGGCCTGGCCTGAGATTTTTTGATCAGGCCAGGCCAGATTAACAGCTATGAGTAGCAGTAAAAGGCCGACCATTTGCAAAATTTTCCGGCCCCGGTCGGCCGACGGGCTGGCCCACTAACTTCCCACCCTGTATTTGTAAGCACTAAAAGCTAAGAGAAATATCACAGTAACTAGAAAAGCAAACTTTTCACATAAGACAAAGCTTACATAGGGCGTTTAGTTGCTAACGGGCCGGCCTGGTTCACCTGGTTGTGATTTTTTTTTGACTATTCAAAGATATTTCTATTCACTGCCGAACTTCTTGTTGGTGGGATTTGCAGTGCAGATGGGCATCAGAATTTCAAAAATGAGGCCCAGTGCGACCCGAAAATTTAGATTTTGCTACTACTAAATCTTTTAAATTACCTTCAACTTAAATAGATAAAACTGTAAAAACGGGTAATAACTCTAGTTTGAATTCGTCTTTTTCATTTTTCTTTTCTCAAAATGGGCTAAACGACACTTTTCATGTTGAAGTATGGGATTAAACATAAGAAATTCAAGCCTCAAGGAATAGATAATTAAGAAGTCAAACGACGTAAGAAAGTTAATACGAATGATGCAAGAATATCAGAGCTTAGGTTAAGAAGGATTTTAGAAATGATATTAACAATTAACATATTTAAGATGGGGTGACAATGGCCTAGTATTGCTTGAAAGGATCCAAATTGCTCCTTACGAATCAACCTCAATGGTACAGGTTTTAACAACAGTCTGAACCTGTAGCTGTGATTTGGCATAGGAATATTCCAGTAAACTGTCAATAAATGGTAAATGATGTTATTATGTCGAAACTTTTGTCTTCAAAACATATTTTGCAAACATAGTAAGTAAATAAAGCCAGTTTGAGCTTTGTATTATTAAAACTTAAAACTTTTTAACACTGAAAAAGTGTAAATCGATCGGATCAGCTCAGTGTTTGTTTATTCATTAAGAAAAATAACGATTAATGATATGAGGAAATATGTCAGTTGTTACGTTGGCAGAGAACTCAAAGAGACGCAGAACAAAAGATTATTTAAAAGTGAGAAAAGGACAAAATAATACGTTTTACTACAATAATATTATGGTAGGATTTCCGGTCGGGACCGGACTTTTAGTTTTTTGTTGGTCTGTGCTCCAAATTGTAGATGCGTGAAGGATTAGAAAACCAAATACAAAATTGTTGTTCATACAAACGCGAGAGTGGGAAATGCCCGTCCGGGCCGGCTTGTTTTACAAATTTTTCGGTCCCTGCCCGCCCTTCTAAATTCCTACGTCTTCCTACGCCCGTTTTCCAAAAAGAATCTTAAATAATCGAAGCTTCTGGTACATATGTCCTGATGTAATCTTTCGATTCTGAATGTCTGACAAATCAGTTGTAACCCTTTTTAAGACTGTAGGAAAATAGAAAACTGCAAAAGATTGTAAAATATAGACTCTCTTATGGGAAAAGAACTAAATTATATGTGATCATGAAAAATACACAAATGGCAAAATAGTAATTTCAAATGCTAACAACAACTTTGAAAATGAAAATTTACTATAGTCTGATTCAAGAGTAACAATAAAGGGTTACTTAATCGTATGTTTGTTTTTATAAAAGTTAAAGACATTTTTAACTAACTTCTTTTTAACAATCCAATACTCTGGAAATAAACTATATATTAAAATAAAACAATAAAATAACAAAATAAAAATGTAGATTTAATCTTTTCAACTATGTTTTCATTATTTTATCATAAAAATTTTATGTTCATTTTATTTTGTGTAAATCTATCAAACAATTCGGCGCCTTTCTATAACAACTGACGAAGCTGAGAATTAATGAACAACCAATATAAGCGGAGTGATAATATTCTATATGAAATACGGACGGTGAAGAAAATTTATGGGCTACACTGGTAGTTGGCGGGAAAAATGGTGTTTGAAAAAGTAAGTGAGTCTGATTACTATTTAACATGTTATGTCGAGCATTGGAAGAAAAATATAATATGGAATAGTGTAGACTTAAAATAAATGGTTAGCAAACTTGTTAAGGGACTTATGAATTAGGAGGACATATTTGCAATGACTTGCCTTGGAGCGCATTGAATCATTAAATGTGTTTACAGATGTTCGCTGCTTGTTAACCAACATGATCATTCCCAGCTGGAAGAACAATCGTGTCTGCCACTTCACCAAAGGACGAAGTCGTTACGAGAAAAGAATTATGAAGACACGAACGTGAAAAAAACTGTTAGTGAATTATGTTTTCCCGAAAAAATTCCTGCAGGAAAGTTTTTTATTCCGGAAAGGCTCGTTCACGTGACGGAAAGGTTGGTTAACCCTGACAAAAGGAAAGACAGAAAATGTGTTCTACTACAAAACTATCCAATAAGGTTATAACACAAATTTGTGTTTTTAACAAGCAAAACTCTCAAAGTAAAGTCCAAAATCGAACTCTCTCACGATAAATACGTCAATTAACCAACTACAAGCTCATGAGCATAATTATTATCAAGTATTAAATATCCTTAGGTATAAAAGGACAGCCCTAATCAAACAACATCTCTCTGCAGAACTAACTAAACTAATATATTTATAAGTTAAAAAACAATAATATTCTATTTCATTTGTCTTACTAACTAAATGTATATAGACGGCTGTTATGTCTATTTTCTCACCTGTAATTATTATCTCTTTTTACCTTCTTTTTTTACTTTACAATGATAATTAAAAGCCATTTGTCACCACAAAATAACTAATAAATATATAATAAAACAACAGCCAGGCGAGCTGAAGGAAAGAGGTGCAAAAATGCAGGCCCGCACCTAAGTCAAAATTCCAAATACTCAGGATATTGCAACAAGAAGACCCGGAATTTTTGGAAAACTTGTAACTGGCCAATGGGGTGCAAAATCAAGGAAAGGTACGGTCCCATGGAACTTTTTACAGCTCAATAAATATTCAATAATTATACATTATATATTTTTGCAATCGTGTAGTAAGCATTCCTCTATTTTGGGCGGGCTCTCCAACTCTATCATTATAAAAGGTTTATCTGTCTGTTTTCATAATTGAAATTCAATTTAATCGTTTATTTTTAATAATTCAATTGAATAGATAAAAGCAGTGAAATATAATATAAAACAATCAACACATAAGAACCAAGAAACTTCGATTGTCTATACTGTTGTATTGTCGTATTGGGCTACCATCTGAGGTCCTATCGAGGGATTACTCTTCTTACAACACTTAAATAATCCTGAAAGATATATACACATATAAAAGTAATCTAGGCAATGACACATATTTGTATATACTGTCTGTTTTAGTTCTATGTTTGTTGATGCAAAAAGTTATCCCATAAAAAGAGCGATTTGTTGTTTTAATAGTAGGCAAGTTACATCTTAATCAACTTCATGTTATTATTAAGAATATTTGAGACCAGTGTGATTAAGCTTCGCTCTCTACCGGCGACGGATCGTTGGTGAACGCGCCGAGTTTCCCATAATAATATTTAAATCTTACTTTTAATTTTCTTCCAAGTAGCTCCACATGATCCTATCAAACAAGAAGAAACAAGAGAACATAAGATAAGAAATATGAAGAGACCGACAGTAATAATCAAATCTATTGAATGGTTGTCCATTTCTGTAAAAACTAGACGAGTATAGTCTATCTCAAGAACTAGGCTTCCAGCGCGACATCGCGAGCGGGGGCCGTGTCATAAAAAATGAATGAAAATCGGGTGTCGTGTTGCGTTTTCTCCAAAGTACCTTCATTTTTGTAACACAGGGTCCCGCTCGTGATACCTCGCTGGAAGCCTAGTTCTTGAGATAGACTATACAAGAATGCAGATTTTATAAATGTTACATTAGTATGGTTTTCACTGTATTAAAAAAGACGGAAGTGTTTTATGAAATGTGTTTTATGTGTTTTATGCATTGATTTAAGAGAGAAAGCTCAAAGTAATCGTTTTTAAATTATTATTTATTTAACAATGGGGGCATTTATTGTGGTTTAGTTTCAGTGTAAAAAAACATTCTTCGACGAGGTTTAAAAATGTAAAATTGTAAATTAAGGAAATTTATATCTGATCAAAGCCTAGATCGTCTGAAATTGTTTTGTTTCTATTGCGCTCTAGGTCTTTCTACAGATCCTTTGTTCATAAAAATAAACGCGGTATTCTCATTTTCATTAAATATAAAATAAACAATTTTAACTATCTTCGAATAACTTAAAATGACTAAACTTTTCTACCGGATATTGTTTACCGATAGCGTCCACGTATTCTCCCCTGAGATATAATTTAGGTGTAATTTCCAACATTTGAATCATAGTTAAGAGAATTAGAGATAGAAAAGAAGGAAGATATCTGCTAATTAAGACCAACAAGTTCAGTCAAATATAAAATAGGCAAAACCCTATGTAAGGGTTAAGAAGAAGTATTTAGAGTGAGTGTCTTAAGATTAGAGGTTAGAGCAGCGGTCTCTGAATAAGTGAGAATCTGAGACTGTAGATTCAACTTCCCGTAGCTGCAGAAGGATTGGGAACAGAGATGTTAAGTTCGTCTGGTCTGGTTTGAGTCCAATTTTGTTGGACCAGACCAGCCCAGTTCTTCGAGGAAAGGTAACGGCCATTCATTCAGGAATCTTCTCTGCAAAGACGGCTTCTTTCTAACATTCGGTGCTCGGACGCACACAAATTGGGATAAGTAAGCAGCTGCAATTCAAATTTGAATCGAAAACGTATACGTGTAAATCAGCAGAAACACTCAAAACTTATCTATTTTATTTATGTTTATTTATTCTGTACATGGATGGATAAGCTCTTATTATAGGTACCTTGTCTAAGAATCTATACGTTTGCAGAGTTGATGGATCGACTTCCCCAGTTTCCTGGGAGAAAGCTTTATTCTTAAATCCTCGAACAGTAAAAGTTCAGGGTTTTTCCAACAATACAACAACCCTCTCATTCCACGAACGAACGACGCAGAATTGGCACAAAACACCAAGGGGATGGTAAGCTAATATTCTATGTGCATTCTGAATACTTCATTCAGGTAATATTGCTGCCTATAGCAATGATGAGACCGAAGAATTATATTTGCAAGAAGAAGATGGCGATGAGCCTTTTCCTATAGCAGAAGTTTCTGCTCAACCGGCTGTGTAACAATAGACTAATTCCCTGTCGAGTATATATAAGGAAATTCAGCATAAGCTCTCTATTATAGGGATTGCGGTAAAAAATTCAAATATTCTCTTTTGGCTGATACGGATCCACCTAAAGAATGGAATTACGGAACAAACGGGATGTTGGAAAAATCTTGGATCCGATCTATGTGAGGCAAAAATGAGAAGCGCGTCTCCCGGAGAACGTTACATATACGAAGCAACACTGGCAATAACAAAAAACATAACATAGGTAACAACAATTTTATTAAATAAAAAAGTACATACACGTTAGAAAAAGATCATTTTTACTTTTAATACATCGACGATATGAATGTACAATTCAGAGCAAGCTACATCCACAGTTCCAGTAGCTTAAAGACATCAATCATTAGCATTACTAATACAGTAAAATAGCATCAACTAGTCGTCGCCGAAACAAAAATATTAAATTTGAATCAAAAGCACAGCGCAGTAATCATTCAAAATACCTTACTGCTAATAAACAAAATGTAATCAGAAAACCTACATCAATAATATTCAATATCAGATGATAATTGTTGATGAGGAACACTTGTCGTTCTCGCTAACTGGCAATAGCTTGTGACATTCTCAATAGCATTTGTTCCACTGCATCTTCACATGGTTCCAGAAGTGCTGATAATTTCTTGCCGGCCTGGAATTGGGTTTCAATTAAAAAATTTCTCCATAGGCTAGTTCACCTCACGACCACTAGATTCCTTGACAACCAGAAAGGCGCATGTGAGTTCGGCCGGCATACCTTCGCATAATCTATAGAAAATATAAGTATATTTTAAAAGTTAATAAATTACATGCGGTCTGGTATCCACGGCAGGCTGAATCCTATTAACATCCAACGCCTTCACGCTTTCGTTATGCATCGACATAACTTGATCAAGGCGAATCCATAGTTGATTTGAAATTGTCTCCCAATATCTGAAAAAAAAAATCAATAATATGTTAAATAGTAGAAACTGGCGAAAATAGTAGAAGCTCTCACAGGAATAGTACTTGTAACAAAAAACAGAATAGCATAAACATGAATTAGTGAAATTATCAACGTTCGGCATTTCATTAATTCAAATATTTATTGGATTAAGTGCATCCGCAGGTTGAATATGCGAAAATAAATAGCAGATACAAATGTTCCTCTAAAAAACTAAATAACTATTTTGCTAACAAACCCGCTCATGTTCGGTATTTCCCTATCCGCCAGTAACTGCTGAAACTTCTCGCACAAACATCTGCATAGGTATAGCGAAATTCAGTGATATCCGTTCGTCGAGCGACTTGATTAGAAGACCCATAGCTCTGCTCATCACCTAAAATTTAATCAATAAACATTTGGAGAATAAAGCTGACCTTTGTATGCAAATGCACGGCTCCTTGTTGGTTGAGCATGAATAAGTCCGTCAGGAACAGAAATTCGTGACTGCAATGGTCAACGAACGCGAGATGAATGGAGCGGAAGAGGGATTCGAATTGGAACTGAAATATGAAAAGGTTCTACAGTTTGAAGAAATTAAGAATAGCAAACAAGTCAGTGTATATTGCAAGCAGCATCAATATTTAGTATTGTTGAATGAACATTGAAAAGGTTTCCATATTTTGCACATGGTATATTTCCCTCGTCAAACACTTTTCAATATCACGTAGCAATCATTACTTGTCTCTTTAAAATATACGTATAAAAGATCGATAAACGAAATCCAGTAAGCGTTTGGTTTTATGGCGGTCAATAAATCTGCTGAATATCTGATTCTCCGCAAGATGTTTCAAAAAAACTCGGCTTCACAAACTCACCCTCTGATTAGCATCTAGTGCTTCGTGAGGAACAATCAGTGGATTCATGAAATCATGAGTCAACAGCATCTGTCTAGCTCCCAATGAGAAGACTGTGGCTCTATTCCGAACCTAAATATGATAATAAAAGTTATTTTCTCCAATGTAGCGTAACCTGTGGCCTTGAAGCAAAGAGACTTCCAAATCCTGTTGCTTTTACGATATATTCGGCTCCAAGTAGATCATCCTTGGTGGCAGAGTCACTCATCTGAATTGAAACATTTAAAAAAAAATTAAAATAATAGATTACCAACAATTTGAAGAGTCGGGAAATATACACTTTGATATAGGAGAAGAACATCTTGCCGATGGTGTCAACGTATTCGTCCTGGATCTGTAGAAAGTATCAATACATATGATTTCAACCAATAAACTAAACCTCTTTTGCTATATATATTCCTCTCGTTAGCTAGCAAAAATTCATAGAAGAAACGATACTTCAAAAGTTGCCGTTGAGGGACTTGGTAGGTTGACAGTGGTTTTCGGAACATGTAGATCTTTGTGAGAATCCATTCTCTGATTTTTTCGACAGCCTGGAAAAGAAAAATAACTTATTTGTTATGTAACAGAATACTGCAGCGGCAAAAAAATTGAACACTCGTTCTCGTCAGGCCTGGGCTAATGTGAATCGGCGTCACATTTTTGAACAAAGGGGGGTTCCGAAAAAATTATTTGAACTATCACATAAGGGTGATTCGCAAATTTTTCGAAAAGGTTGAAGATTTGTAATGAGTACGCTTATGCTACGCGAATTTTTTTTTAAATTTTAGCAAAACGGGGTTCCGCGAAAATTCCCGATTTACAAATTTTCAGCTTTGGCCTATAGGCCTCACACAGCTATACTCGGATTGAGCCAAATTGTGTTTTTAAGGGCACATTGACCCGAACCAGCGCTTATCTTTAGCTTAGTTGAACACTCAAAAGAACTGAGCCAGCGCAAGCAAATGAGAAGGTCATTTATTGGGCGAGGATTGCCTTTTCCATAAACTTGGCGATTGGTTAAAAGTAAATGACTAAAAACCAACAAAGACGGTAAACATCAAGGACATACATCTTTCGAATACTCCTTCTCACTATCTGGCGAACGAAGAACGGCTCTGATCCCATTAAAATGAACGAATGCATTCGGAGAGCAACTATGATTATGAGCAGGTAGTCTAGAACAAATGTTGCCTAAAACACAATAATTAAACAAAGCCTATATATAAACCCTCACCAATAGGGTGACAATGCTCATCCGTTATAACGAAAGAATTTGTTTTAACCTAAATCAAATTTATCATTACAGACTTATAAAAAACTGCTTACTTTTCCGAAAATTGACATTCGTCCCGGACGAATTTCTTTCCCATATACTGGAGAAGAACCTCCGACACGACATTGAACAACTCCAGACATTCGGGATCGTGTTGAATCTCATTGCGATCTAAACATATTCATGAATTAATAAAGCCAGGAATGTGTTTTGCATCACTCAATGTAAACTATGCATGACAGAAATCATAGCATCAACACAAAACTTCAGATCAGACGGAAAAAGAATAAAAAACATTCCGCAACCCCATAAAATGCTCTCTTTATCAGATAAAAGGTTGAAATCATTTAGAAATACTTTCAACCACCTCTCTCGTAATAGAAAGAGACAAATTCACGCACAATATTCAACTGCTATAACTTACGATCCATGAGATCCGCATAAACGCGTCCGTTGAAAGCCGGCTCCGATTTCTTGGTCTTTTCCAACTTGATGGCGATCCTGGCGATGAGACGAAACAATGCACCGGGAATCACCGGAAAGGTGTTCTTCATGAATTCATACTAAATATAATTGAATTAATGAAGTAGTAGTAGTAATCGACAGTGATTAACAAATATATTTGGTTGAACATAACCCCTATGCCAGCTCTGACTACTATCAGAGTATATTTATAATCGTAGTAGTCAACATCATTAGGTGTAGAACCTCTGCGATTTTAACACTAGTATTAGAGTTTGAACAGATCCTCTCGGAAACATAATATATCGGAAAACTGTTTTTTTCCATTAATTGGAACATAACTATATATAACCACCACCAAATGCATAACGATTATTACCTTATGAATAGCCCATCGTGACACTACTTGTTGCAGTAGTGGACGATGTTACACCGCTTGCACCGATAGAGAGATCGATCATCCTGGAAAGCACTATTTTTTAACAATCTGAAAATCACAAAGCCTAGGAAAACAGGGCCATTGCAAACTAAACACAAGAGAAATCAGACGAACCTTCGATGCGAAGCATGAAGAACAACGCTTCTCCAGATGCTCCTCAAACACAACTGCAGCAAACGGCAGCTCTTCGGCCAAAGTAACCATTACCTGAACTGCCAAAAATATAAGAAATAGAAGAGTAAGAAGAAACAATAAGTTGGAAAGTGATGAATCACAACATTTGGTTTTGTGTTTGCAGTGCAGTTTTAGTTTGAACGCTTTTTAGACAGCACCAAAGCAAAAACTGTCGGATGCGTTTGTCGTGACTTCGGCTCGGTCGAATCAATCCTCCAACTTGATAAAAAGTTCAATACTGTAGTTAAACATTACATATTATACAAGCCACATGCAAAGACAATCAAGTAAGTTCAACGACTAGTTGTTCAAATTTAATCATGTTTGCAAGTATTCACATCTATCATTATTGAAACCTATTTTTTAAACTATTGTAACCAAGAAGTATCCACGCCATCGCAGCCAGATAAATGCATAGATATATGGAGTATTTAAAGAACTTTTATGATTTATAGCTGAAATAGGTATTTATTGAGATTGCGCAGAATACAGGTGTATGCTGATATAAATATATATGTGTATCTGGCTGCGATGGCGTGGATAGTTCCCGAATTCAACACGCCCATGTATACCAGAACACTTCTCTCAAAAAAGTGGAATCGAAAAAGCACAGAGAAAAAGAAAAATTTCAAGAAAAGCAAAAAAAAAAGTTCTTATAAGAACTTTTTCAAAAAAATTTCAAAAAGTTTTGGCTTGCTATGCGCGGGTGCTAATTTGAAACGCCGTAGTCGCAAATATATTGACAATATGTGTCGTTGCTTATTATGTATATATACATAATTCGATACCATTATTAAACAATCAACAAATAATATTTGAAACGGTTGAGCTAATCATAGTTAACCTTCATACTATAGGATTTTTCACATAAGAATACTAGAATTAAATTTGTTCAAGCAATATTTACTACACTTAATCAAATTCTCTATTTTACTTCAATGTGTAACTACAATATTTTTGTTTTATTTAGGTCATGACATCTCAAGCCTCGGAACTGTCCCTTCGCAGGAGACTTCGAGTTCCTTCGGATCCGGAACCAGCGACGGAAAACTATGGATCTGCTGCAGCTTATTGCGAAAAAGTCAGAAAATGGGTACGATAATTAATTTTCCGATTCATAAACTATGTTCCTCGTTTAGGTGTTCGACACACAATGCTGGAATATGTTTCACCAGAATCAAATGATGATGATACAGCAAGCCCAGGTAGTTGTTTGTTATTGCTTGTAGAATTTTAGAATGTGCGGAGGTACATAGGTTTGCGTTTTAGCATCGTGAATATATGTCTTCCGTTATTTCTTGCTGAATCAATAGTATCAGCACCTTGTTTTTGGTATACTATATAATTAAGTATTATTATTATTGTTGATATGTTTTATTTGAGCATACTGAACAGGATATTCAAGCTTTCCCTGCAATACGTCCTCGGATCGAGTTTAAGTTGTTTAGTGTCGAAAATCCATTAAAAATTTAATAAAACTATTGATGTTACAAAATAATTTACACAATTATTACATTAAGATGCGAGCCCCTGGTATGGATGCAAGACCGATGACTATATTACAAGCAGCAGGAAACGTACAGGTATGCAATTCTAATTGTGCTAACCTAATATTTATTCATTTAGATTAATGGAATCACACTTCAAATGATCAATGGACAACGATTTGTTACTTCTCAGTATAGGTAGGTACTCTTTTATATTCGCTTTATGTAACGGACAATACTGCAGCAATATTACAATGAACGATTACTTCATAAATGCTTTCGTATGAAAGGATTGAACAATCGTACTGTATACTTTTCAAATAATTTAACTGCGCAATTTAATCTATCCTTGTTTGTTTAACATTTCCTTTTAAAGTAATATTTATATTGCAGGTCAGCATCCTTTTTGAAACGTTGTATCGCCGAGTTGATCGACTTTTTCTGTATGTTAGGTGTCAAGATGATGTTAATACTTTTGTTGATAGATTTAGAATTAATGTAAGTTATATAATTATATTTATCTCAGAAATACAATTAGAAGAGATGCATTACATCAAATCAACATTGACAAGCAGATTCGATGCTATCGTGCTAAACATGATGTTGAAGACAGTAATCATAACAATATTTTATACTAGTTACTTTCGCTATTACAATTATAGTTATTAATTAGTTTACGTATATTAACTTGCAGTTTAAATATATATATATATATGATATTTTAGTGATTTGGACAAATATGAGAAACTTCTCGGCGAAGAAGCCGATCTCAGCTCCTTTATTGACTTGACACAAAGTCTCTTTCCATATGAATTTGTAGGAAAGATTATCGCGTCTATTTTGGAGGTTAGTAATAATACAGTATTACAAGTACTAGATCAGTAAACAATCATTTGATGCATGAATATGATATTCAAATATAATGTTTATTCAAAAACGTGATAGTACTAGGAAAATAGATATGGCGGTATTCCCCAATATGCTCACCTCGGGAAGAATAACCATTTCCGCGGGAACGTCCTCGGCGAAACAATATTCACCAACGTTTCCTGACCTCCACAGTTCCCGGGTATGGTTTCCTTCCAGTGGTTATGTGGCGTAAACGATTGTTGTTCACTATACGAGAATGATCGTTTCCGTGTCAGGAGCTATGATGAATACGGTAATATGAGCAAATACTAATTGATTATGAAGGAATTAACCGGGTTTTTAGTTAATTATTAAACATATTACGTTTCTTCTAGAATACTATTTTGTTTTTAGGCCTTGTGTATCAGCTACGGATTTGGAGGAATGTTACCAGGAGCAACTCCAGGAAAGGTAGGGAGAAGTGGAATTCGAACATCAAATATCAATTTCTTCAATAATGGCACTTTAAGCTATAAAAGTTAGCAAGTAATAGTACAAGTAAACTTGTAGATTCAAAAAGATATTCTTTACTTTATCTTTTTTACAGGTTCTGATGCGACTTCGTGTGGTTAGTGCCACAAGTGTTAGTGAGAATGCCAACCAACCAGGTGTGATTACAGTAACTGGACATGAAAATGTACCCTTTAAGAGGTAAGATATACATCCCATGGGGGCATAATCTGGCATGGGATGGGGGAGGGATTTAACTCACACCTTCTATTTCTCACGGATTTGCGCGACTCGCTAACCACTAGGATATGGAGCACTCTTCTTGCTATAACTCATTATAGAGGTTGATTTTCTTTCAATTACAAATATTTTCGAAGAATATGCTATCCATTGTGGCTTGTATAAATCAATGCACATTCTGATATAGATCATAGCCAATCATGTCTTTGGGTTACCGTTGCAACGTATTTTTTATCGAAGGAGGAAGAGGTTTTGTCACTTTTCTATCAAAAGCAGACCTCTCATCGGGTCGGGCCGGGCTTCGGAAAAAAACTGGCGAGCCGGGCCAGCCCAAGCCCGGCCCGGCCCGAAGCCCGACCGGGCTCGGGCTTCTCGTGAGAGGTCTGATCAAAAGTAGCGTACTAGGTTAAATGATTGCTATATAATTGTTCCTACTATAACTGAAAATTATGGTCGGAGTAAAGAATGCGAATGTGACGTGCAATGGCCCGATATTTCGAAAATCTAACTAGGCAGGTCCGAAAAATGCTCATTCGGGACTGGTCATAACCGACCCATTTCCCCATCTGTTCTGGGTATCAGATCTCTTACATATTTTATATGTTTTCTATTAAATAGTAACCAGTAATATAACTAAAGTATTCATTAAACTTATATTTTAGTGCGATAATCCGTTCTTTAATAAAGAATCTGTTCGTCGAGTCACTTCTTCCACTGAGCGCTCTGGCCTTTGTATTCACAGGAAATAGAGCAATTTACGATATTGCTGGAAAGACTGTTGTTGTAGAAAGACAATAGTTTTAATATAACTTTATTTATTGCATTATTTATGTAAATATCGATTAATTTCGGGTTTCGGAGTAGAGCAGATCAGTTTAATTGGAGCAGACTTAAATATTGTGATTTATTATTTATTATTTTTTGTTAATGTGCATATTGATGTGATGTATTGTAAGAATATTTTTAATAAAAGTTTCAACAGTTTATGCAGTTTTCTAATCGGAAACACAATATATGAATCTAACTATTCTTTTTATTGCAATTAGTCTTTGTGCAACAACAGTAACGACCTTCTTTACCTTCTTTATCTTCATATACCGTAGCACAACCAGTATCGCAAATACTCAGATCCTGAATTATATTGTTTAGAAGGATTTAAGTGACTAGGCTCATTCGCGGCACGAACCGGAGCCGAGCCCATTTTGCAAAAACGATGCGCAGCGATGCGCACCATTTGAGCGAGTCAAGTCGGACATTCCCTTTATGATGTAGGGTGAATAGCCTTATAAAAAGAAGTAGATTACAATCTTAGGATATGTTTCCATTTAACTACAATATGTTTGAGTGCATGACATTTCTCCAAATCCTTATTCATTGAACTAAAATCGTTGATTCCCCATACATTTTAATAATTACAAATAACAAAAATAGAAATAAAATAATTTTTAGGAGCATTAGTGTGTGGTCTAGATATGTTAAGGCTTACCGCTTGATGACGTAAGCAGCCTGCTCGTATCTCTCCAGTTGTTGGTTTTAGAACATAACAAGCTGCTAGCGCGGAAGACTCCTCCTCGTTGCTTTCACATGGTAATGAATTGCCGCTTTTAGAAGACCAACACAGTAAACTACAAGAATATAGTAAAACTATTTTTGTAGAACAATTATTCTAACGAAAGTGCTAAATAAACTGTGTTTTCTTTTCTAAAAAGTGTTTCAATAGTTTAATAGAGTTCAGAGTTTAGCCTCTTAGAAACTAAACAATCTACATATTTTTATCCAAAATGATTAAAATCTGTCTTGCTTTCGTGAAATCGCTGTGATTAGCAACTATAGTATTTTAAATTTTAAGGGACTGTTACTTATATTATTGGATTTTGTACTTACATAGATGTATTCCTCTGACCAGTAGTTTCTTCCATCTGATGATGATGATGATGACTAGGTTTACTAATCACTGTTACAAATAGAACGAACATCACAGCTACGGCAAGCATCCTAGCATGGAAAGTAGATATAGTTATTCTTTTATTACAAAGTCGATTGAAACAAAATGAGGATATTTAAGACATTTTATAGATAAGAACTCAAAATGATAATTTGTAAATATTCTTTCTTTTGATCTTCTTTTGATTTAACAAGATTCTAAAAGGCTGCACAAACTAAAACTTAGTGAACAATGTAGACAAGACGTGATATAGTTAACTTTTTTCGTCAGACTCTTTAAATATCTTCTCTTTTTTTTGACAAACAGTTTCGATTGACCTCGCGCAAACAAATCGGAGACGAACATAGGATGTCTGCTGCCACAAACAATTTCCTGTCCTAAAAACTTTAAATAGAAATAGAAATAGAATGTAATGAAAAAAGATAAATTTGCGGCAAGGGAAAAGAAACTAGAAATAACGGCGTAGAAATGTGGGTTTCACTTCCGGTAGATGAAGAAGCCTTGGGAAATCATCATCCTAGTTATTCCACGTTTCATGTATCCGAAGGCTGAATGTTAGAAAAGAGCCGTCTTTAATCAGAAGATTCGGAAAAGAATGCCCGAGACCCTGCTTCTACTATTATCGTCTTATGTACGAGTGATATAGAAAAATAAAGACAATATTGAAATCTATCTTACTATCACGAAGGCAGATTGATAAACCATTTTCTTGAGGTGGCCTGTTATATTAAACGGCAACTATCAATTATATTTTGTTTTATATTAAAAATATTAACGGCTTAACTGAGAATGTTGAGGTGGAATCACTCGTAGTTCAGGCTAAAAATATGGGGGTTCTACAAGCTGAATAGGAAGGTGTGCAATCTTCTTCGTAAATTATTTTGTTGGCTTTCTAACATTAACCTTTTAAAAGAGATACTGAATGTGGGGATATAGCTCAGTGGTAGAGCGCTCCCTTAGCATGGGAGAGGTCTGGGGTTCAATTCCCTATATCTC